>RCUC01164764.1:0-62665 GCA_003697995.1 Taxidea taxus jeffersonii
AAAAAAAAAAGGAAAATAATTCTGGTATCAGGCAACTTGAGTTTGGTTTTTGTTATGATTGAAAATATGATAACAAATGACAGACCCACACACCATCCTTCTTTTGGCAATGGTTTCTCTCTCCCCTTCGACCTGAAGGGCTGTCATGATCTCTCTGAGGAAGAAAGAGCTGCACTGAAAAGAAGAAGGCCTAACAAGTCCACCAACAGGTAATCATCAACCTCAAGTTGGCTGAAGGCAAAGTCTCCGAAGAAATCAGAGTTAATAAGATGCAAGAGATCCTAAGTAATGGGCCTCTTCCTATCTCAGGAGTGCTGAGGAGTAGTGTTTTGGAACATGTCCTGGTGGAGGACAGACAGGTTCAAGTCCCTCTGGGCCACTTACTAAGCATGAAGCCTTGCTACGTATTTGATCTCAGGGAGCCTTCGCCTCCTCACCTGTCAGTGTGGTGCTCACCATCACAGGGGTTACTGGGAAGTCTGCAGGAGAACCTCACACGGAACACAGCGTGGAGCAAGAGCTCAGCAAATGCTAAGTATGAACACGTGACCTAACGAGGTTCAGATAGCTGTAGAGCAAGACGAGGCTAAGGTCGAGTTTGAACCCACACGGCAGCCAAGGGGCAGCGTCTTGTAGGTGGCTGGATATACGACCCATAGGGCTTCCTAGACAGTGAGTCAGAGTGGGATGTGGCGATCTCTGACACTAGTTCCTGCTCCGTTCTCCAACTGGGTTTGAGGTTTTCATTCAAAAATTTCTGGAACCTTGGGGAGTAAGCAGAAGAGAATGGATTGCGTTGTGGGTGGGCAACGTCAGGAGAGACCATCTGGCATTTCTTTAAAAATGTGAATTCGTGATGAAAGCCCTGCCTAGGAGGTGGTGGGTGAGGAGGTTAGGAA
Source organism: Taxidea taxus jeffersonii (assembly GCA_003697995.1). Lineage (NCBI taxonomy): Eukaryota > Metazoa > Chordata > Mammalia > Carnivora > Mustelidae > Taxidea > Taxidea taxus. The sequence continues at coordinate 900 of RCUC01164764.1, forward strand.
CACATGTGTCTGAACTCCAAGGTGGGGGCTTGTCACTCAGGCACCAGGACGGCTCTTCTTCTTGGCACAGCCGTGTAGGCCTGTCTCTTTCTGTCGAGCTGCTCAGTGGCTTAGGTGGGTCGGTGTCCCGGGTTCTCTGGGGTCCAGAGATTGATGCATCATTCTGGGGCAAAGTCAATGAGAACAACAATAACAACAAGACAAATGATTAAAAACTCATCCTTTTTTTGTGTTCCTTCCAGGCTGCTTTTCAGAAGATGGCAATTCTTGAAATGCCATATTTTAGAAAAATATGAGAATTTCCTATTTATTGCACCTGGGCTTATAAAATGAGAACTTCTTGCATTTCAAGTCTCTCTCATCAGATTTGGGGATAAACAGACTTCTCCACTCACCACTGACAACTGTGTGAGGAACAGCCCCATGATAGGATGGAACTCCATTGATTTTTCATAAAAGTTTAATAAGATGATACAGGTCAAAAGCTTTGCAAAGTTTGCTATAAATTTTAGTGAGGAACGGAGCAAGATGTAATTGGATAAGAAAATGGGAATGAAACTTGTATCGTGCAGCGGAGATAATGGGAGAATAATGAGAAGGAGTCCCCCCTTCACCATCGGGTGGCATTTTCCTAAATGGACAGCTGACCCTCTAGTCAACCCCTTATCCCTGAGGACTGAATATATTCTGTTAGCCGTTAGTTATTTGGATGCCATTTAAGTTGATCAGATACATTTAGGAAAGCAGGTAAGATAGGACAATCAGGACACCAGGCGGTGTTTTAGATTATGTTGTTTAATACCAAAATAAAGGGTACCTAGATTATCTTTTTTGGAAAATAGGCTGTTCAATTTCCAGTAATTTATGTAATATTGATTTACTTTAAATTTTCTAAACGAATGCAAATTTATTTCATTTTTATGTGAGACGCTATCTCTTAAATGATGGCTCTGCCTTTTCACTTTCATAATATATCTTAATTTGAGATTTTCAGAGTCTATTTTCATACAGTAGCTTTAGAAATGATACCAACCCTAACATCATCATCATCATCATTATTATTAAAACGTGATCATCTCTTTAAAGACCTTTGGATAGTATCTGCCATTGATTTAAATTTTCTTGTGCAACAGTGCACACTCCATTTCATCAATCTGTTTATAAAATCAATTGAATATTACGGAATGTCACGCACAAACTAACGACATTACTCACCACTATGTTTCTGAAGAGGTACAGAATAGATTTTAACATTAGAATTAATCCAAGTGAGTTCATTTGCTTTATTATTTTCTCAATTGCCACATGAATGATGAAATTTGGGAAAGAATTAGATGGATGATGTTAGACTCTTTTCTCTGATATACACAAAGCAGCTAGTTCCCATTCTGGTTTAAGAAGCCTGGACCTAAATGAGACCAAGAGGGAAAAATGATGCAGGCAAAAACATTTTCAGAAAGCAGCCTTATAATTTAGGATACCAGTAAATTACTAGGAAGTTGTGCAACCACTATTTAATGGACATGAACTAATTATAGCCCAAGAGTGGTGAGTCTCATCCTGCGGATATACAATATAATTCCTTTTAGAGAAGCAATAACATGTTGTTAATACCATGCCATATTAGCTTATACACCTAAAATTTCAAAGAGATTTTTTAAAAGGGGGCATGGCAAAGAACCAGCATGTAACAATCTGAGCCTTGGACTTTGAACTATTCTTTGGTAACTCTTTTGTAAATGGATCCACATAACTAGAAATTCTGAGCCACTTTTGTATCCTGTGACAACCACTTTTCTTATTAATGACAATGATAATGACAATAGCCAACAATTATCGAACCTCAGTGCTTTATATGCCATAGTTCATTTAGTCCTGCCAATAATTCTGAGATGGTATTAGTTCATTATTTCATAACACATGGAAAACCGGTAGCTAACAGAGGTTAAAGAACTTGACCAAGGTCACACAATTAATAAGTGGAGGAACCTGGATTCAAATCTCGGTTAGCCTGTGCAGTATTCTTTGTCTTTGTCTGGGGTGGCTAATTGTGCTGTTACTAGTCTGGGGGCTCCGTGTGACTGTGATTTCCCCTGTACCTTGTAGCTCTCAGGGGTATTGCATGTTCCTGGAAGGATAAAGGCAGGATGCCTCCTAAGCTCTAAAAGGAATGTGTTTTGTAGCTCTGATCAAAGATTGTTCCGAAAGCAGGGAATGATTATACCAATGAGTCTTCTCGGTGCCTCTCCTGGGGCTTAGAACTCTCAGAAAATCCTGGGGTTCCTCATGTCTCCCTAGTGGGAGGCATCTTTATGCAGGTTTCTTCCTCATTAGATCCAGGAAATGCCTAGGGCTGCCAGTATCTGAACTTGCTTCTTAAAATTCAAGTCCCTTTGGGTCTTCTAAGAACTCAGTTTTTGCCAAGAACTTCTTGCCTATTCTAGACACTGATCTTCTTTAGAAGTTGGAATTTCTTCATGCCAACTTGGGCAGACTGTCAGGTCTTTATGGGTTCAGATACAGGTACGAGATCCTCTCTCCAAGGAATGCTCCCCCTTCGTCAGTCCAGCTCCTGAACCTGTACACGTGCTGAGTATCACCTAGAATTTGTTTTTTCCTTTCAGAGCGTTATGCCCTGATATATTCCAGGGTGACCCGGGGGTACAAAGAATACAGAGTGAATGATGTTAGTATCGGTATTAGCATGTAAGCCTAGTGGGTTTGTTTATTTTTTTAGTTCATTTTGAAGCATTTTCTGAATGTTTTCATGATGATTTTTTTTTAAGATTTTATTTATTTATTTGACAGACAGAGATCACAAGTAGGCAGAGAGGCAGGCAGAGAGAGAGGAGGAAGCAGGCTCCCCGCCGAGCAAAGAGCCCGATGCGGGGCTCGATCCCAGGATCCCGGGATCATGACCCAAGCCATAGGCAGAGGCTTTAACCCACTGAGCCACCCAGGCACCCCTTCATGATGATTTTTGACTTAGATCCAAGAACTTTTAGATCTTTTAAACATGTGTTCATTCAGTAATTCATTCCTTCAGCATCTACTATGTGCCAGGACGGTTTTAGGCTCTGAGGCTACAGCTGTAAGTAAGACAGATAACGTTTCCACTCTCACTAGGCTTACATTATTTTTTTTAAATAATTTTTAAAAATGTTATTTATTTATTTTTTGAAAGAGAGAGGGGAGAGAGAACGAGCGGGGGTGGAGGGGCAGAGGGAGAGGGGATAGAGAACCCAAAGCCAGCTCCGCACTCAGCTCAGTGCAGAGCCTGGAGCTCAGTCTCGTGACCCTGAAATGACGACCTGAGCCAAAGCCGAGAGTCAGACACTTAACTCACTGAGCCACTCAGGTGCCCCAATGGGCTCACTTTCTGATGGTGGGAGAGTGGCAAAATAAACAAATACAGAATTAAAATATCGGGTTAATAATATGAACAGTGCAGAGACATGTAACAGGTAAGGTGATTCTAAGTGCTAGATAATTCATTTAGCCTGAGTGGCTAGGGGAGGCCACTCTGAAGAGATTACCTTTGGGCTGAGATATGAATGACAGGGAGCCTCTAAGTGCGTGATCCAGAGGAGAGCATTTTAGGCAGGGAAGAGCCAAGCCCCACATGGGGAGAGGGCAGTGGGCTGGAATGTAATGGACAAGAGGAAGCAAATGTTAATGAACATTCAGCTTTCTGTGTGGGAATAAAGCCTCACCCTCTTCCTTGTACATTCTAGAATCTGTAGACATTTAGAGGTCATATTCACTTACTCATTCCACAAACATGTAGTGAGTTCATCTACCGTGTGCCAAGCACTGTTGGGTGCTGGGTGTCTAGTGATGAAGAAGATGCAATTCCTGTCTCGGTCTTGGGAGGGCGCTTGAGAGGAAAACACATTTACAATGCGGCACGACATGTGGTACGTATGGGGAGGTGCAGCAGGCTGCGGGAACGGAGAGGAAACACATCTATTCTAATAAAGGGCGAGGCACCAGAGGAGGCTTCATGGGTTAATGGAGCCTAATTTGAGATTCAAATTTGAGGTACAAGTCGTCATTGGCCAGGCAAAGGATGGAAAGGGCGTTCTAGGTACAAGGATTCACTGAAGGGCCAGGAATCGCAGGAGAATGAGGCTTGTTTGGGAATTGCACATCACAGTCGGGCTAAAGCAGATATGGAGGAGGAGAGGGGTTTTGCAAGACGTGCCAAATGTACATGATAAAGCAATGCATGAATACTTTTTTAAAAAAAGTGAGGGGATGCCTTGGTGGCTCAGTCACCCAGGTTAAGCATCTGCCTTCGGCTCAGCTTCAGGTATGCAACATAATGACTTGACATTTGTATATATTGCAAAATGATCAATGTCCGAAGTCTAGTTACTATTCATCACCATACTCGAATGCAGGAATACATTTTTAAATTTCAGAGAACAATGTAATGTTATGAAAGATTAAAGAATATATAAAGGAAATAAATTTAAAGTGTCTGTAGTTTTCAGAGCAAAACTTTTATTCTGGGGGAATTCTTGTATCTAAATGAGAATTTCATAAGTTCAAATTCCCTTTATAGTGGAACTTAGGATTCAGAAAGGAGGGTCTGCTTTCATACCTTGCTCGATCCTGGCATTTACTTCTGCAGCACACCCCCAGGTAAAGTATGTTTCACTTGTTTTCAGTAACTGATAAAAGCACTTTTATAAACAAGTTATCTTGGTAACAAAGGATATAACACCAGCAGGAAGGAAGGTCAAGAAGAGACTAGCATTACTGGGGGGGAAACGTATAACGCCTGACCACATTTTTTTTTTTCCTGGGGAGGAATGTTTTGCCTCAGAAAAGGGTCACGTGGCTATCACTTTGTTCCATCCAACTTATGTGCTGAAGCTGGGATTTCCGAAGTACATTCTATTGTTTGTATCTGTCTAACACACGATCACTAAAAAGTGAGAAAGGAATGGAATCTGTCCATTGTACATGAAGCAAAAACGCTACATCCTGACCCTGACGGGAAGCTTGTTGTTCTTGTTAAGCATTTGAGTGCATTCGAATGCTCCGAGGGAAGAAGGCACAAGTTCGGTGTGCTTGATGACGTTAGATTCAGGGAAAGCACTTCATGGTGAGGTCTTGCTAGACTGGTAAACCAGGGTGTTTAACCTTCTAGTAATGTGGGCCATATTGTAGCTGAGTAGCTAGCAGAATCTTTTCCAAGATGTCATCTCAAAAGGACATGTTTCACGCATTTGAAAGATGAATTTTTTGCATCAAATGTGCCTTTTCTTGTATCATGAAAATTCAGTTGATTCTCAAGGGCTCTCTGGGTGGTTTGGGGAAAAGTTTGAAGAATTAATGAAAAGTCTTTTTTGAACGAGTGTGAGCAACTGTTGGTTACTTGAAGCAATTATTAATTTGTGTATGTATACACAGGAGACTGCATATTAATGTTTCTTAATACAAATTCTCATAAAGTCATTGATTTCTATAATTTTTTTGAAAAATTCAGAAAAAAATTACCAAGGATTTTGTAGTTGTTATTTGTGTGTGTTTCAAACTCTGTGTGGATTTGGGGTGCCTGGGTGGCTCAGTCAGTTAAGCGTCTGCCTTCAACTTGGGTCATGATCTTGGGGTCCTGGGATCAAACCCCACGCCAGGCTCTGTCCTCAGCAGAGGAGTCTGCCTCTCCCTCTCTCCCTGCCCCTTTCCTGCTGGTGCTCTCTCTCTCTCTCAAATGAACAAATTAAATCTTAAAAAAAAATCAAACTGTATGCAGTTTCTCTTTATGGTAAAGAAACTGCATATACCTTTCTACATGTAACTATAGCTTCGTATATCTAACTATATAAAAAAAAGAATACTGTTACTGTACCAATTCAGTTTAAAACTTTAGAAGAAACGATTATTGTATAATAGCGAAAAGAAAGGCACAGAAGTTTTATTTTGTCCCTTGATTAAAGGATTTGCAGCAGAGCTCCCTTCCTCTTCACAAATAACCAGTGGTTGTCTATGAAGTTAAGAAACAGGCAAATACTCACAATGGCATCTAGAATACTTCAATCTTTACAAAGGATTGAATAATATTTTATGTTTTCCACCCTTCTAGAACTCTGTATTAATGAGCTGCTTTGTGGACATTTGTGCAAGAGAAGCCCCTAATAGCAGGTGGCAGGCCTGATCCTCTGCCCCGAGAGCTCTGCTGTCCCACTCTCCTCAACACTCCATCCCGCCCAGACCAGAGTCAGATGGCCTCCAAGGGGGCTCTTTCTGAAGTTCCGAAAGTTGAAGTTATTGGGCATCTCTTAGAAAGGGCGAGTGATGATACAAAGTAGCAAATGACAAAAGCAAATGGATAATCAGTTTCAGGGGAAAATCACTGCAGCTGCAGCTGCTCGAGGTCAGGAAGGCTTCCTGGAGGAGGTGGGACTTGGGCTTGGCTTTTAAAGGAGCAGAAGGACTTGGACCCACTGGACAAGATGAAGGGGTAGCCGTGGTGGGCAGCGGAGGACTTCCCACTATCTGAGTGCCCCAGAATGTAATCATGAACCCCTCCCAGAGTGCTCTCGGAATTGCAGGCACCGCTGAGCACCTCTTATGTGCCTCATCTGCAAAACCTAGGGCTCAGACTCTAACCTCTGAGGCTCCTGGAAGCTCTGGTTAATTGTGGTTTATAAGCATCCAGGCTCCGTTTCTCTAGGGCAAACTACAGCAACATTTGGTCCAGTTTTTGTTCAGCGTAATCTTATCACAAATCTCACATTTCTGAGCGGCGGATCTCTGTCATTCTTCCCTTTTCCGGTGTGAATCTTCTTGTCTCTTCTCCAGGCTTTTTCCTTCTGTATCTGCTGATTGAGACTAAACTGATCATTTAGCACATGGCAGGAAGCGGCGGCTGCTGAGTCATCATTTCTGGCCTAATCTGTTCTCACACAGCTGGCTCCCTCACAGTCCTTCAACCTAGATGAAGAGAGAAAGAGGGGAAGAGCATTCAAATCTCAAGCCAGGCACTAGAAACGAGAGAATGCTTTCCTGCCCTGAGAGGTGCTCCGAGGGGTCTGATATGACAGATTTCAGCCAATGCTGTGTAAAGGACAAGAGCTCCTCTCTTCAGAAATCTCTGTGTTGCAGAGTAGGTGACTGGATGCTTCTAGATTTTACAACACGCCAAACACTAAGTGCATAGAAGTGTATCTGAGAAATTTCAGAAATATGTCCCCTGCCTGCCCAGAACTGTGTTACCCGTCTCTAAATGACACTGATTCTGAAATTTCTAAAGAACTGAATTTTCAATGTTGAATTCAAGGGGCTGTGGTTATTAGAATATTAGGGTCTGCTTAAGAAGATCTGCTTTGGGGTCGGCTCTTTGGCTCCAGTGTCTTATTCTCCCACTTTGAGTGTGTGTGTGTGTGTGTGTGTACATGTGTGTTCACATCCTAACTGCATGTTTTCTCTTCAGACCACTCCCAGGTGAGTAAAACTCTTGTTGGACAGTTAAGATTTGCCATGAAGCTCTGGATTAAAGGATTTTTCTTGTTATTGATACAGTGATTGTCACAGTTGGCACACTTATGCTACTCTCATTTCTTTGCCAATCGCATTGTGCTAAAAATAGTGAGGACCAGCGAGGCTGCCAGGTGGGAGGTTTGAGATTTGAATTTCAATCCCTCTGACATGTTGGAACCCTCTCATGGAGAATCTAGCCCTTATATACAACAATAACAACACACACACACACACACACACACAGGAGGAGGAAAAGGCAAAGATATAGGTAGTTCAAACATCACCTTCAATAAAGTGAACTTGACCATCAGTTTACTGAAGGACAACGAAGTACCAGGGCCGGTCTAGGATTCTTCGGAAAATTGGATAGAAAATGCTTGAATGACCATTAGCAGGGGAGAAAAAACCCCACTCTACAAGTGTGCATTGTAACATTAAACTGGAGATCCCTGGAAAACTTACAGAATTGTACATTCAGCGGTGACACTCTTTTTTATGAGATTTGGATAAGACATTTTAAAATTAATTTAGGAGCAGGGTATATAGTAAATAGTGGGAAAAGGACGACCAAAGAACCATCTTGAGGCTTATCAGAAGAACTTGCATCCTCATATTTCCTCTAAACACATATTTTATTGTGGAAACTTAAAAAAACCGTATTTACTGAGAATAAGTCAAAAAATACAAAACTTATCTTGATCTTTCTAGCTGTTGCTATGGTTTTGAGTAATACATCATTAAAGCCGTGGCACTCCAATGATGTATTAAAGTAATATATCATAACAATGCCATGGCTTTGATGATATATTAATGTAATACATCGTTAAGGCGCCATTGGCCCCATGATGTATTACTCAAAACACTACCTATTGGTTAGATCAACACACAGGGACCTGTGTGTTAGGGACCGGAGAATGGCAAATGATTTTGGACCAAAACACAATTGAACTTCTCAGAGATGTCTCACCCACAAAAGCAGTTCTGTAAGATTGGATAGACTTCAAAGGCTCACTCAAGAGCGGTGGGGTTGAAAAAAAAAAAAAAGAGTGGTGGGTGGAATTGCAAGTGAAGGGCAGCAAAGACATCTGCTCTGACTACATTAGAAACCTGTGCCAGGGGCCAAGGTTTCACATGGGGAAAGAGGAACATGCTTGTGTTTTGCTTAGCAACAAACCATGTGCTTTCGTTGTGTAATCTCATTTAATCCCCACTGAAATGCTATAAGATATTATTAACTTGATTTTAGAGATCAGGAAACTGAGGTTAGAGAAGTAAACTGAGGTCACACAGGTGGCTGAGCCAGGATGTGAGCCCATGTCTGCCTAACTCTAGAGCTGGGTGGGTGGGTTCATTCTGGTTTGGTGCCCTGGATTCAGGAGAATCACTCTTTTCTATATCTAAAGGGAAATTAGAGAATGAGCTCTCTTCTCATCCTCCCCTTTCATACTCCTCACCCTCCATCACCCTGTCCATCCAATTGCAAGAGAGAGCATTTGGAAAGCAGATCTGGAAAGGCTTAGGTAAGGCCAGATATATGTTTGGCAGCTGTCTTTTTTTTTTCTCGGGGTCCTGTCAGATGCCTGATCCGTGACTGAGGGAGGAAAGGCCCTGAAAAAGCGGCTCCACTAGTGAGTGACAGCTTCGGTTCATCCCTTCATTCTTCAATCGCCTCCTACCCAGCCTCCATGCTTCCCTCCTGCTCCCACTACAGACCCACCCTTAACACGGCAGCTGGAACAGTTAGTGAAAAATGCAAATCCTCTCATGTCACCATTTTACCTAGTTCTCCTCAGAGGCTTCCCCCAGTCTTAGAATAAAATCTGGACTCATTGCCCTAGCCCCCGAAGCCCTGATTCTTGGGAGACTGCACTGATCTTCTTTCTCTCCTTGGATGGGCTTGGTGTTGTTTTAGGGTTTTTATATGGATCGATGAGCTTAACCAGCTTGGAATGGCTGGTTCTTCCTTGTCAGCTGCCACCTTTGATGCCACCTTCTCAGAGAAGCTGTCCCGGATCACTCTGTCACCCTTTACCACATTTCCCTACAGTTCGTGTCTTATCATACCCCATTATTTGGTTGTTTACTTCTCTGTTTATTGTCTCCCTCCTGGAACCCCCCCAGTGGAGAAAGACTGAATCTTGTTTCTTGTGTTCCTGGCTATATCCCCAGAGCCTAGGACAGAGCTTGGCATAGAAGAAGTGTTCAAGGGGCGCCTGGGTGGCTCAGTGGGTTAGGGCCTCTGCCTTCGGCTCAGGTCATGGTCCCAGGGTCCTGGGATCGAGCCCCGCATCCGGCTCTCTGCTCAGCAGGGAGCCTGCTTCCCTCTCTCTCTCTCTGCCTGCCTCTCTGCTTCCTTGTGATCTCTCTCTCTGTCAAATAAATAAATAAAATCTTTAGAAAAAATAAAAATAAATTAAAAAATTAAAAAAATTTAAAAAAAAGAAGAAGTGTTCAATAACAATGACTAGAGCCAAAGACTGTGTTATTGATGGATGGACCAATAGTGAAGTCAACTGCTGGGTGAGAGGTCTCAAAGATGAGGTGTTATGGAGCTAAAGGAAAAAGAAGTAGATCATAACAGTACATAAAGGGCCTGAGAAAGGCCACTGAAACAGTCAAGGTAAACCAAGAAATGGGCCCTATCTACAGGAGTTAGGAGAGCAAGTAGGATTAGTATTTGGTGAAGGCCAAGGCAGAGTTTCCACCAAAGTGCAGTGCTTCTTCTGCATAATCCACCCCATGCCTCCTGGAGGGATGAGTCACAGTGTCACATAAGATTCCACCACATTGTGTGCAGATGGTCATATATTTGTGCAGACTTTGGAAAAGTGAGAAATTTTAACTGCAAACGCTCTCACACTTCTCACATTGGGGGATGTTGGGGTAACTCTAGGTATTTCATATTCATAAGTAGCAGGGGCATTTTGTGTTTGTGTGTTTACATGTTTCTTTTAAATAAGATCCCCTAGATTGTATTAGCTTCAGGCTCCCAAAACTAAGATCCACCTCTGGCTGAAAGTATGTGATTGAAAAGTTAGAATGGGGAAAAAGAGTATGGTTGGATCCTGGTACCTTGAGCAGTCCAGATGGTACAAAATGAATTAATGTCAAGTAATCCTTTCATTTTACAATGGAAAGGAATTGCTGCTTGTAATTTATTGTAACTATTCTTGTTAGAGAAAGAGCTTAGAGCCTGTGAAAAAATGAGAAGTTTCTGGAACTTTCTTCCCCTTTACAAGTCATCTGTTCCTTGTCCTGTTTTCTTGGGGCCTTGTAAAACAATTGGCTTTTTAATCTCAGATAAATTAATTCACACAAGTTGTTACTGATACAGTATATTCCCAGAGGTATTTGTGGTTCAAGCAATACTCAAGGGATGACATTCGAAGGGGAATGCAAGAAGCAGTCAGACAGCCCTCAAATTAAGGTAGGTCCTGACTGAACTGGCTCTTAATTAGTAAATTAAATAACTGAGCCAATATTTGCTGAGTGTCTTCCATGTGCTAACTGTTGGAGATTTAATGGTGATTCATGTCTGAAGCCATCTCTGTTCTCATGGAGCCTGTAGTGTAATTTTCAATCCCCCTCTCCCTCCTGCAGATGAAAGGACCAAAAGGTGCATAATGCAGATTTAGACACATCTTGGCAGGCAGAGCCCAGACGAGATTTTATTTGCCAGGGGTCCTGGGGCAGGTCCCTTTGGCCAGAACACAAATACAGTAGTGGTAGCTCTGTTCACAGCTACGAAAGACACGACTCATACAACTATACATGGAACCAAGGCTTAGAGGAAAAGGTAGAGGTTTCTACTAGTATATGGCTAAGAACCTTTCCTGGACCAGGGCGTCAGTAAGGGCTCCTTGAAGGGCTGACCCTGGCCCTGAGACTTGAAGGGTGAGAAAGAGGGAGTCAAAGGGGAGAGGGGGGCAGGTCCGGGGTAGCCGGAAGTGTAGACCAATCATGAAGACAACTATTGGGTGAGAGGGCTCAAAGATGAGGTGTGATCCCTTGAGGATTGCTCTAACCACAAATACCTCTGAGAATATACTGTATCAGTAACACTTCCGGAAGTGTAGCCAGAAGCCACACTTGTATACTTGAAAGTATATAAGACAGAGGGAACAGAGTGTGCGAAGGCCCAGAGTTGAGAGCAGGCATGGCAAACTTGGAGACTTCAAGAGTCTCTATAGCTGGAAGACACAGAGAGCCTGGTGACTATTGTGGATGGGGCTGGAGGAGCAGATAGGGCCTAAGCGTTCAAGACTTGGGGATTCTTCTTAAGAACAAAGGGATATTTTGTGAAGAGTTTTATGGCAATGATGATATAATATGATTTGAATATTAAAAAGGTAGTTCCAGGTCCAGTCTAAACATACAGGGGACAGAGATGTTATGGGGAGACTAGTTGGAAGCTCTTATTGTAGTTTAGGTGAGAGATGACACTGGCTTGGAATAGGAAGGTGACGCAGACAACCCCTTTCTCTTCCTTCTTTTATGTGTCGCCATGTTGATGTGTGTCCTTCCATAAACCTGGCAGTCAATAAGGCCTAAAATAATGAGGACCTCAGTACTGGTTAAGTTTTAAAATATTTCCTCCATATTTGAAATATGAAAATATGAAACTTCATATGAAATATGAAGTTCATTTAATTTATCTCACTAGAGGACACTTGGCTTTTCTCTACACAATACCCAGTCTTTTTTTTTTTTTTAAAGATTTTATTTATTTATTTGTCAGAGAGAGAGAGAGCAAATGAGCACAGGCAGACAGAGCGGCAGGCAGAGGCAGAGGGAGAAGCAGGCTCCCCGCCGAGCAAGGAGCCCGATGTGGGACTTGATCCCAGGACACTGGGATCATGACCTGAGCCGAAGGCAGCTGCTTAACCAACTGAGCCACCCAGGCGTCCCAATATACCCAGTCTTTTAATTCGTACTTACAATAGCCTGGTTTGTCATAGAAATTCTCTTTCTATTGCTGATAATGATGTAAAAATGTCCATGTTAAGATGTATTAGTTACACATGGTGACACATAACAAAACTTGGTAGTTTAAAATAATAGGGAACATTTGTTATATGTCACACAGTTTCTATGGATCAGGAACATGGGAGACACTTAGGTCCTGGCTCAAATTCTCTCAAGGAATGAAAGTCAAGATGTCAGTGGGGCTAGAGTAGCTGAAGACTTAACTGGGGCTGGAGGAGCAGCTCCCAAAGTGATGCATCCATTCGGTTGGCAAGTCAGTGCTAGTTGTTGTCAGGAGGCCTCCGTCCTTGGTTACACAGACCACTCCAAGGAGCGGCTGGAGTGTCTATACAACATGGTGGCTGGCTTCCCCCAAAGTGAATGGCCCAAGAAAACAAGGGGTAGATGCAGTGTCTTTTATAATTAAGCCTTGGAAGCCACACTTCTTCATTTCTACAGTATATTCCTACAATAAACTACTGGTTGCACAGTCCAACCCTGTCGATGTGGGAGGAGACCAGAGTCTCTCTGGAGCTGGAAGGCCCAGGGGCAAGAATCATTAGGGGCCATCCTGGAAATTGGTAGCTCTATGAGGTGAGAGACATAATGTATACACACATACACAAGGCATGGAAAGTGTGATTAGACAACTTACATGTTTTTCCTTTTAAAAATTATGTTTTTAGGAGTCCCACTTCAATTTCCCAATACAGTACTGGTCATGTTCAAATGGTCATGTTTTATGCATCATTCATAATTGTTGCAAGATGTAGGGAAAGAGCTTGACTTCATTGTAAAATCAGGCAGGGTCGCAAAGTTCTAGTGTGCTCTGAAAAACCTAGCTGGCCCTAATTAACAAAGAATAGTAATTGCTTGTAACTAGACAATATTTAGAAGTAGAATTCACTTTGGATAATTATTTGTGCTTTTTGAGGGGACTATTTAGGAGCTCAGAGATTGTGGGAAGTAAGGACATTTCATGATTCCTGAAGAGATAAAGCATAAACCCACGGAGATAGAAGCAAGGGCACAAGAAAACTGGCGAAAAAATTGTATCTCATGGCTGCTTGCTAAAAGAATTATACAGATAATAGATGCTAGAAGGGCTCATAGAAGGAGAGGATTTCTGTAGGAGAGAAGGCTGGGAGGCTCTACGGAAGTGACAGGTTTTGAGTTGTGTCTCACAGGACTGAAGAAGGGTAATCAATTCAAGGAGTTATTAACCACCTATTATTTTATACATTATATGTTTATATTTTATCTAGCATCGGGCAAGAATAATAGAAAATGTTTTCTGCCTTCAAGATACTTTCAATCTAATAGTGATATAAACAGAAGTAGAGGAAGCTTTCCAGAAAATGGAATAGTACAAACTACGGTACAAGGGAGGGGATGGCTAGGGGGTTTCTGGTTGTTTGTTTGTTTTTATCCTGCAGACAATGAGGAATCATTCAAATAATAGGACTATATATGCTCTTTTTTGTGTTCTCAGCACCTTTGCCCATCATGCTAAGCACGTATTTTATCTTTTGAGGAAAATTACGTGATGGATTCCAGATCTGCCTGATTCTAAATCCCACCTATTCAGGTGAGTGACTGCTCAGGTAGGAGGTGGCCGCAGAGAGCGAGGGCAGCACTGCCAGGGAGGGGAAAGGGCAGTGGACTCAGAGCTGATGAGAATCCAGGGAAACGTAACTTGGAACTCTGTAGCACTTTTCAGTAACCCGAACACAAGATCAAGACACAATCGCCAGCAGTTCCGCCTCGCAGACCACCCTCGACAGCGGTTCATCATTGCCCTGGGCTGCAAAGTTCTTCCAGCGATTACTGGTAATAGACCACCGGAGCCCACGGGGCTGCCGCCACGCCCAGCACTGGCCTTGCATAAACGTCACGGAGCAAGGGGAGCAGGAGTACAGTCAGCTAATGCTATTTTTCTTTCAGGTTTTCCAGTTCCTTCATTTTGCACCTGCCTTTGAATTTATTCAGACCCAAAAGTCCAACTCTGAACCACAAAACCTGCAGCCTCTGTGGTCCCCAGGAGCCCTGCTCATTTTGACAGCGAGACACGGTCGGGGCACTGCTAGAAGCCGTAGCTGCTACCGGTCACAGCCAGCCTGTCACTGCAGGTGAGGTGACGGGGAGGGCTCAGATGGTTAAGCATCTGCCTTCGGCTGGGGTCCTGATCTCCAGGTTTTGGGATGGAGCCCCATATCAGGCTCCCAGCTTAGCAGGGAGTCTGCTTCTCCTTCTCCCTCTGCCTGTGGTCTCTCTGTCTCTCTCTCTAATGAGTAAATAAAATCTAAAACAAAAAAATAAAAGAAGAAGAAGAAAGAAAAAAGAATGCCTCCCTTATTCTAGTAAATATTTTAAAAAATCCAATGTTTGTTTTGATTTTTTTGTATAATTCTTTTTTTTTTTTTACATTTTATTTATTTGTTTATTTATTTATTTATTTGGGGAGGGTGTGGAGAACATGAACAGGGGAAGGGTCAGAGGGAGAAGCAGCCGGGAGCCTGACTCAGGGCTCAATCCCAGTTCCCCAGAATCATAACCAGAGCTAAAGGCAGATGTTCAGCCAACTGAGCCTCTCAGTAACCACAAAAATCAAGTGTTTGAATAACAGATTTTAGTAAGGGTCTATGTGATTCTGAGGTAGAGGTCTGACCTTGATCTTTTTTTTTTTAATTAAAAAAAATTTTTTTAAAGATCTTTCCATTTATGAGAGAGAGAGAGAGGAAGAGAGAGCTGGAACGAGTGGGGGCAGGGGCAGAAGGAGAGAGAGAATCCTGAAGGAGACTCCATGCTGAGCACTGAGCACAAGCACGGGCTCGATCCCGGGACCCTGAGATCATGACCTGAGCCAAAACCAGGAATGGGTCGCTTAACTGACCACACCATGCAGGTGCCCCAATCTTTTGGGTTTTGCAACATCTGCCATATCGTAAAGAGTTGGGGCTTAGGAATCTGTGGTTTTAAGTCTTTCATTCCCAAGTCTTAACCATTGAGGAGACCCAAAATGCAAGAAAAAAATGGGCACAAAACGTGTTTATGTTTTACACAGAAGCACGGCTGGAATATTGAAAATTAGTGCGATTGCCTCATGCAACAGAAATATCACTGAACTTCTACTCCCTGCTCAGACAGGGGTCAGGGGGTAAGGAAACCATAGGCAGGAGAATGGTAAAAAATAGAAGTACTGCTCCTTGGACATCGCAGCTGCTGGGCATAGGCTTGTGAAGTCAGTATGGGCATGGCCAGCTTGAAAGAGAATCCCAAGGTGCTTCTAGCTGCTGGGACTTTGGGTGGAAACTGTTAGAAGCTGAACTCAAATTAGTACAAGGAAGAATGAGATGTATTAGCCAATGGAAAGTGCAAGATAACAGAAAAGTATTAGAAAAGGTTTCTGCATGGCTGGTCCTGGTGCTCCTTGTCCACAGGAACCTGTCTCTCATCACATGAGTTCTGATTTCCACTGTTTTTGTTTCATTTTCAGGCAAATCTCTACCCAGGTGATGACAGCAACGGCCACGGCAGTTAGAGACATATATTCCAGCAGCTCTGCACTCGGACATGGAAGGGGTCCCTCCCCAAGAATCCTAGCAGAAGTTTGGGGGGTGCTCTCGTCACACGTGCTTGGCCAGGGAAGCAATCATGACAATTCTGTGTGCTTTGGCCAAGCCAAGGTCAGTGCCCACACTTGGAACTGGAGGCAAAGGGCTGGTCCCCCTACCCCGAAGAATGAGTCCTGTTGCCAAGAGAAGGGAAAAGGGATACTGGGTAGGTGAAAATAACATTTGTGCATCAGAGTCCTCATGTCCACAATCCTATAATCTCTACACCTACAGCCGAGGTGCAGACTGGCCACGGGACACCATCCCCCAGGCATCAGGCTACACACTTGTTCTGTGACATTTCTTCCCTATGGTTTCTCAAGGCTGTTTCTTGTCTGAAGTAGGTTTTTCTTCTTTTTTTAAAAAATTATAAATGTAAATTATCATGGTAAAAAAATCATAAAATAGAAAGAACGATCTCTCCCTCACCCCCTAAACCACCAATCCCTTGTCCTTAAGGATGACCCAAATTATATGGTTATATGGCATTCTCAGAAAATTTCTAGAAAATAAATATACAAACATCTAATTTTTCTTTCCTTTATCTTTTTAAAAGATTTTGTTTATTTATTTGACAGAGAGAGAGACAGCGAGAGAGGGAACACAAGCAGGGGAAGCAGGAGAGGAAGAAGCAGGCTTCCCAAGGAGCAGAGAGCCCGATGCGGGTCTGGATCCCAGGACCCTGACATCATGTCCTGAGCCAAAGGCAGAGGCTTTAACCCACTGAGCCACCCAGGCACCCCTCTTTTCTTTATTTTTAAACAAGTTATATATTATGCATATTGCTCTCCAACTTGCTTTTTTTCATTTAATAATATTCTTAGCATCTTTCCATTACAGTACACAGATTTTTTTTTTAGAGATGCATAGTATCCCACAACATGGATGCATTGTGTGTGATCTATTTAACCATTTTTCTGTTAATGGATACTTCTGTTACATTCATGGTTGTATTTCAAAGAGTTCTGTCATGAACATTCCTGTACACATAGTTGAGTGTGTACATATGCAAGTACATATGTAAGCTACATCCTCAGAAGTGAAATTGTTTGCTCAATGAGTATATACACGTAACTTTGGACAGATATTAACAAAGTGACTTCTGAGAAGGCGTACCTGGGTTCATTCATACGAACACCATTAAGAATGCCGGTTTCCCGACACTTGGTCACACTGGGTATCAAAACATTTCATCTTTGTTAATCTGACTGATGAAAACGGTATACCATTTTTTTTATTTGCATCTTAAAATTGGAAATGAAGTTGAGCATCTCTTAATCTGTTTAGCCATTTCTGTTTAATTTCTGTGAACTTAAAATCTGTTCTTTCTACACACATGAAAATATTAGTGGTTAGATTACTTCTTAGTGTATTTTTCCCTTTATCACTCACTTAATCCTGCTTCTGGAATATACTTGTAGATTCACTATTCACTGAATCCCAGAATGTTAGAGCTGGTGGGACTCCCGAGATCACTCCATGATACAGCCTCCTTTCCAGATGAAGAAACTGAGGTCTATAGAAGCAAAATTCATTATCCAAGATTAGAGACCGGGTCAACACCAGAACACTTAGTTTAAGAAGAGAAGACCAAGATGCATCTATCTTCTGTCTGAGGTATTGCTTGGGTTTTTAATCTGCTGCTGACAACATTGAGAGGTCGGTCGTAGAAATTTAAACCGCTCCTTGTAATCTATTAATGTCTGAAGAGTTTCTTATGACTGTAACCACCAACCCAATAAGCCAGAGTCTCCATCCAGTTTTTCACTTAATGGCATATTTTGTCACCGTTCAGCATTCTGGAGATGGGCTATTTGTGGAGTGCATTAAACCTTTGTTGAAGCATGGCAGCAGAACTTTCTGTGTGTCAGTGACTAGCTCAGAGAATGGGAGCTCCTTTCATTCAGTGGACACCAGCTCAAGACATGTCAAGTGAGAAAAATCAGTAGTCTCCCTCTTGCCTTCTCTTGTAGTTTTCATGAATTGTTCAATACAGTGAAATCATCACAGGAACAGAATATCCTAAAACGCCATAATGTGTTCTTCTCTTTGTAGAGCTATCCCAAATTCCTCTTAATTTCCAGAAATTTATTGGATTCAGAAATTTATCTTTTTTTATGTTCCTTTTAAGACTTTTAAATAATTGCTAAAATCTGAGTTTATCATTAGGAGAATTTAAAGATGAGGATTGGCCTGGCATAGGCTTTAAACCCAAAGAACCCTAAGTACATGGGTCTCAGCCTCCACTGGTCCCACTCTATAGAGCCTTGGGTTTTTTCCCTGTACAGAAGAAATAAAACTTTCCAGTAGCCTTATAATTTAGATGCATCTTGGTCTTCTCTTCTTAAACTAACATTTTTTAAGTATAAAGAACTTATAATCTATCAACTGCAAAGTTATTGATATAATTTTCCAGTGGATGGAAAGGACCTGATTTTGAAGAAAAGAATGGAATAAGACAAAAACGACTGACAATTCAATACTTTAGCTACGTATTACCCAGTCATCCATATTAGGAAGCAAAAAAAAAAAAAAAGTGAAATTCAAATATAGAAATAAGAAATAAGATATGTGTGTATTTTAAATATATAATTAATAGAAAATGCTTCCTTATGTAATTTTTTTTTCAGCCAAAATTGCAGCTCAACTGTGGTTCAGCTGGAAATGTGTACTGAGGGAACTAAGTGCACTATTTCTGTTTTTTGGAAGAGTGGGTTTTTTTTTTCCAGGTTATGTTCAGCTAATTATTGAAATGCTGAACATGCTGTCCTAATACTTGAAATTTCTTGACTTCTGTGTAGGCAAAGTGAAGCATAATGGATACAAGGGAAATTCTCCCAGCACTCCTTTATTGACCTTTCCAAGTACATTCATAAGAAATCGCATTTAAATAAATTGAATTGTACCTTTGGCTTCAGCTCAATGCAATTTGGAACTAGCTTTTTAAAATACTAATAAAAATGTTCTTGCTTTCAGAAGTTAACTTTCTATGAAAATAGTGGCAAATATGGGATATTTTTAATACAGTATTCAGGAAAGCTGATTTCAAATGAAAAAGCTTAGGCTGAGGCCGTATCTGAGCCTACTGTCTTACGGATAGAGCAATAAAGACTAAGGAGCTGACCTGGGAATTGTGGTAAGGAAGAATGTTTCCACCTACCAAATTTAAGAAAAAGTTGTAGAAATATCCCTTTTAGTTACTCTTCCCCTCCAAAAATTCCCAATGGCCAGATTTATGAGGATCCTGACAACGGAGACCTATCACTGACTGAAGACAATGGGGAGACCCCAAATACTGATAGCTTTGAATACCAAACAATGAATAGGGGTAAAGCCAGAAGGGAATTATGTACTGTCAGGTGAGACAAGGCAAACAAGGCGGTAGGTAGGATTTCCAGGGGACCCTTACTAAGGGAAATGTATGCTCTTCTCTCTTTTGCAAGCTTCTTTTTCTTTTTTAAAGACAGGGGTACAGTGGCAGGGTACTAGTATTTAACTGGAATTGTATACAGAAGTTTGTTCTTAAATGATTTTTTTGATCAATAACCATCCATTTAAAAAGTATACCGTTGTAAAACTAAAAACCAGTGCATCACATGTGTTGCATATGGTGATGATGAGGTCAACTAGGCTGAGACTGACCATTGGTGGTGTCAGCAGCGTGGAATGGTGGGGTCAGGAGTGGAGCACAAGTGACAGTCAAAGGTGATTTGGGAGCATTTGTGTGCCTCAGTTGGTTAAGCATCTGCCCCTTGATCTCAGCTCAGGTCTTGATCTCAGGGTTGTGAGTTCAAGCCCTGCCTTGAGTTCCACGTTGGGCATGGAGCTTTCTTAACCTCCCCCCCACCCCAGAAAAAAGTGATTTTGCATTTTTTTTTTCTGATTTCAAAGCTTATGCTCTTTCTTAACCATAACTCTGTGTGTGTGTGCACAAAGCTGCTTAGGTAGTTGAACCAAGAGGTGTTTATACATATCTTTAATCATAGAGGAAAGTTTAGTAAAGAGGTTAGATGTGAGGAGAGCATTGAGATATGGACAGGCTTTTTTTTTTTTCAATTTAAATTGTAATTATTGTTTTAAAACTTAATATTTTTTCTCATAAAAATAATATATGTTCTCCACAGAAAAATGAGAGAGAATTAAGAAAAAAAGAACCCCACCTAGAATTGTGGGACAGCCAAGAGAAATCTTCTTTTAACAACAACTTGATGTATATCTTTTAAAACCCAATTTCCTGAGGCACTGGGTGGCTCAGTCAGTTGAGCGTCTGCCTTTGGCCCAGATCATGATCCCAGGGTCCTGGGATTAAGCCCTACATTGGGCTTCCTGCTCAGCAGGGAAGTTTTCTACAACTTTTCCCCTCTCCCTCTGCCTGCTTATGCTCTCTCTTTCTCTCTCTCTCTTTGTGTCAAATAAATAAATAAAACCTAACTTCCTTTTTCTAGATAGATTGATGGGTAGAGAAATGGAGAGAAAAAGAAAAATGAGCATGACTATATCAGTGTACCGGTGTATTGTTTTTGTTTGTTTGCTTAACATGACATTACGGAAGGAGTCCACAGACTTTGGTGGGTGGGGAGGGCAGAGATGTTTTCAGCAGAGTCAAGGTTTAACAGGATCATGGATCCAGAAAGGATTGTAAGATCTGACTCATAAGTAGTTGTACACTTTGGTTTCACAGTTAGTGTGAGGATGGTGTTGGAGCCAGATTTGCAGGGCCTGAAAGTATCAGACTAAAGAGTATAAAATTATTTGGTAGAAAAGGCAAAACCATTAAACCATTTTTGAACATTCTAAAGCTCTGCTTTAGAAAAGTTAGTGTGGGGCTCATATACAGAATGGACAGGAATATGAGGAGATTTGAAAGTTAAAGCTTGTTAGAGGACTCTACTCCAGGGGACAGGAACTGGGAACAAAAACCTCGTGGTGACAGTAGGAAGACAAAAGAAGAGCCACGGGAGAGGCAGAATTAATGGGGTAGCAGGGCAACTGACTCGTGCGTATGGTAAGGAAGGAAAAAAAATCAAAGATGGATGAGGGCTGCCAGTGGTGGGCTATCGGTAGTCACGGAGACATGACAGGAAGAGTTGACCTTAGGAGCAAAATTATTACATGTCAACTTTGGGAGGTCAGTGGGACATCCAAGGTAGAGGTGTCTGTTAGACAATCACATACGTGAATGTGTGGTAAAACGGCATGTGTCTCTCAGCCGTCAAAAGCTCCTCAAAGCCAAGGATGGGTTTAAAACCATTAGTGGTATTAAAACCGTTAGTTCGAGTCTCCCATTTTTGTTGAAGTCATCTATTGCCAAGTGTCACTGCCAGCCATACAATCCATTTAATGCTAGTGACCATACAATATATTTAACTGAGCTCTGCAGGCACACATGGTTTTGGACCATAACTGCTAGATCATAATTTCATTCTGAGATTCCTTTCTTGGAATAAGTTGATTAATTTTGTTCTTTTGAAGAGAGCAAAGTGGTTGAATCTCAATTGTATGACTAAATGAGAAGGAAATGACATCTTTTGAACAAAAAAGGGAGTATAAAGAATAACTTTGTCTGGTTTGAGAGCCAGATGGTCCACATTTGGGAATGATCGTGTCCACTTCTCACTCTTCCTATTACAACATCCCTCAGCTAACTGTTTATGAAAATGACAAGAATCTTATTCCAAGTCATTAAAAAGATTTCATGCTATGAACCCAGTGTTCGATGAATCATTGTAAGATTTGAGAATATATTGGTGTCAACTGGGAAGATTATAGTAACAACTCTTTTAAGGCCTTCATATTTGAATTAGCTGATGACAAGCTGTAAAATGCTTTCATGGTAACTTGGAAAGAGGATTCTTCTTAAGGTTTTGCTTTCAGGGACATTGGCTATGTGTACTCCACTTAAAGACTGAACCGCTGAATCTAGAGACCAGACTTAGACCTTCTGATGATTCTTAAGACCTAACCTTATATCCCAAAAGTTTCTTGATTCTGTCCATCTTCATATTTCCCCATTGCTATTAGTCTCTGGTTCAATTCAATCTCCTTGATGCTTCTTGACCTAGATGATTTACTGGCTTCTCTGCCTTTAGTCTAATCTCCAATCCCTCCTCTTTGCTGGCATCATGATCTTTCTGAAACACAGCTCTGAATATGACACTTTCCTACTCAAAAACCTTTCAACATTATTTGTACTAGCTAAGATAAGGAAACAACCTAAGTGTCCATCGGTAGATGAGTGGATAAAGAAGATGTAATGGATATACACAATGGAATATTACTCAGCCATAAAAATGAGTGAAATTTTGTCACTCATGACACTATGGATGGACATAGAGGGCATTATGCTAAGTGAAGAAAGCCATACAGAGAAAGATAAGTACCATATTACTTTATTTATATGTGGAATCTATGGGCAACTGGGTGGCTTAGTTGGTTAAATGTTTGACTCTTGATCTCAGCTCAAGTCTTCATCTCAGCATCATGAGTTCGGGCCCTGTGTTGGTTAATACTTTCTGCTTGGAAAACTCCTATTCATCCCTTAAGTCCAGTTTGTATGTCAGTTCCTTGAATCTCTCTGTTTCTTTCTCTCTTTATCTCTCCATGTTGGCTGAATGAATTCCTCTCTCATCTATAGTCACTTTATTATAATGCTCATTTTGTTGTGGTATATGGTTAGTTATTACATGTCTTTTTCTCTGGCTAGGCTGTGAACTTCCCAAGGATAGGAACTGAACTGTATTATACTTATCCCCTCACCTTTGCAGGAAACATAAAATAAAGCTTTTTTTTTTTGTAAACTAAAGTATTCTGAGTCAATTTCAATCTCTAGTTTGGAGCTTGTTATTTATAAGGAAAATTGAATAGAAAAAAGAGAAATTCTGTTTAACAGTGAGCACACATATTTATAGCTCTTTTCCTTCTGTAATAAAACTGATATTTTATAGAACTTTTAGAAAGTGGAGTGTAATAAAATTTTCTTCTTCTCAATTTACTGTTACCTCCAAAGCCTCCCCTCCCCCAACTTGCCTTTTAATTTTATTCTTCAAAATGTTATAAAATATGTTGGTACAATTTCATATCTTATTAAACATAGCATAGTGAAAGTAATTCAGTCTTTTTGCAGTGATTGGGAATTGTGAGAAGTCAAGAATCTTTTTTTTTTTTAAAGATTTTATTTATTTATTTGCCAGACAGAGATCACAAGTAGGCAGAGAGGCAGGAGGAAGCAGGCTCCCTGCTAAGCAGAGAGCCTGGTGCAGGACTCGATCCCAGGACCCTGGGATCATGACCTGAGTAAAGGCAGAGGCTTTAACCAACTGAGCCACCCAGGCGCCCTGAGTCAAGAATCTTTAAAATTTTGATATATCTTGCTCTGGTAATCTCTAGTAATCTAAGGAGTCGACTTTAAGTACAGGAGAATATTTTTGCTGAAAAATGAGAGAGTTTGCGCTGAGATCTGTGGCTGTCTTGGAGGCGTGTCACGGAGCTCTCCCTTCAAGAGAGAGCTTGTTGTAAGAAGAGCAGTTGGCTGACATCCCCTAGCGGCTGCACCTTTGGGATCCAACCTAATATTCGTGCCAAGGCCACATTCTCCCCAGACTGCTTATCCTCATGACCTGGCTGAGACTTTCTCTACAAGCAGAAGTTCCCCTGGTAAATCTCCTCACTTCTGAATCCATCTGGGAGCCTGCCTCCCCCAGGGTCTAAAGCGGCAGACCTATAGGACGGGAATAGGGGTTGTCTAACCCAAGCAGGAAGACAGAGGTGTTCAGGTAGAGTGGATAGCCTGGCAAGTTCAAGGGGCTGGGAGATGCCAGCCTGTCTGGGGCAGAGTGAAGGGGAATCATGGTGTGTGGGGTGACCCGGAAGGGGAGGCAGGGTCTTTTCCTTTCAGTAAAACTCACTAAAGTCTTTTAATCAGAGAGGATGATCAGACTTGCATTTTGAAAAGATTATTCTGGCATCTTTGTAGCAAAGGACACAGTTTGGAATAGTCTAAATGAGACTAATGGTAGTTCATGGTAGTTCACATTGGGCTCGGGGTTGGGGGAGATGAAGATGTATAGGCACATTGGAGAAATATTTATGAAAATCTTGGTAATGAGACAGAAATAAGGGAATGAAGGAGAGGGGGTGGAAAGGTTGTTTGTTTGTTTGTTTGTTTTTTAAGTTGGCTGGCATGACTCGATGGAGGGATATGCCATACATGGAACCTGGGGACTCTTGATGAGAACTGAGCGTAGAGGGAGGACTGTGTCCATTGGATTCGTACACACTGAGTGTGAGACCCTCTAGAGCTAACCTCAGGAAGGGAGGCGAGTAGGCACTGGAGATGTGGCCAGGCCAGGGGAGAGACATATTTAGGAGGAGGAGGTGCTCGAGGCTGTGGCTGTGGATGCAGAAGCCTGTAATTCGGCCCCAGGGTCTGTCTCCACGGAGGAGGGCAGGGAGTGGCTGAGACATCAGTTAGAGGGCTGCATCCCCTCCGCCAGGGGGCTGTGGCAGAGCTGAAGGATGAATCTCAGAGGGACACAGGCTTTGTCCCGGTAGCTTCCTTGATGTCTTTGCATGGATGAGTAAGGTCTGAAGATGACAATGAGGAGAGCAGGATAACCTTTCTCCCAGCCCCGCGGTACGCGCATCGTGGGACACACAAACACGCGTGCGCACCTGCACAGGTACGAGATTTATTTGAAGAAGTTGCTCCCTTTGTAGCGGCTGCAAGTCTGAAATCTGTAGAACTGGCTGGCAGTCTGGGAGCTCAGGCAGGAGTTGATACAACAGTCTTGAGCCAGAATTTCTTCTTTTCCCCGGGAACCTTAGATTTTGCTATTAAGGTCCTTCAGTGAATTGAAGGAAGCCCACCCATATTATTAAGGATGATCTCTTTACTTCAAGTCAACGGATGGTGGATGTTCACTACGGCAACACCCAGATCAGTGTCTAACTAAGTAACTGGCTACCGCTGAGCGGGGTGGGCACACAGAACTGCCCCTCGTGAGGACTGGAAACCTCGGGAGGGGTGGGGTCCTGGGACCTTGAGATTTCAAACACAAACAGGAGGAAGGAGTGTCCCGCTAAGTCTGAAGACTCAGGGAGTGTGTTGTGTAGGGACTGGGCCTTTCCAGAAGGTCTAAAAGGATTTGTGAACTCAGAGAAGACTGTGGCCCGAGAATGAAAAGAGGCTGCCCCAAAGTGTCCTATTGCTCTGGAGGAATACAGGCGACGCAGGCTCCCGTCTTCTTGCTCATACCTGCAGGTGAGCCCAAGCTCAGCTCGGCTCCTCTAAGATCTGGGCTGTCTTCAGGGACCCCTCCTCTGGATCTGGATGGAGGGAACTAGAATGCGTTGGCATGGCAGTGGCATAAGGCCCTATGCTGGGCTGCCCTTATCTCCCAATGTTCTAGTCATTTCCATCAGTCTATGCTCTTTATATTTCTGGATACTTATTTCCTAGCACAGACGGCTGTGTTTTTACAGAGGCTTTCTAAGTTGTTTGTTAACTATTGCCAACTATGCTATGATTCAGAAAGGAAATGGCTTTCAGGAGTGTGGAAGCCAATCGGTCTAAGCAGGAACTGCCACCTGTGGGAAAACACAAGTAAAATCTGCCAGTATTTTTGGTGCTATGAATATGTTTATACTTTGAAAGCACAGACTTGTTTAGGAGTGGATACTTGCCCTAAGATGTCTCTAGAACTGCCAGAGCCAGGAATAGGGAGTAAGAAAGTCCTAGCTTTGTGCGATTGGGTACATGTATCTTGCCTTTTGGACCTCAGTTTTCTTCTCTATAAACAGGGTGGAAGATTACTGCTTCCTGAGTCATTCCAGATTATTCTGAGAAGCAGGTCAAATGAACAGATAATATGAATTTATTAGGAGAGGTTAGGATACCTGGCTAATGCAGGCTGTTGTTATAACCTTCAGATTTTTTATTATCATTCTCCTTATTTACAGAGACTCTAACTGCAACTTGGAATTTTAATTTGTGTTGTGTTGTGTGTTGTGTTGTTGTGTTGTGTTGTGTGGCCTCAACACAAGGGAAAACAGTACACAGGGGGGCAGCGCTTGGGTCTTTCCACATTACATTTAATATTCAATATTTAATTAAATATTAAAAATAGCTTATCATTGACTTGCCTTTGTCTGATTTCTTCATCAGTGGAGTGTTTATTTAGACTTTCTCTCCACAGTCTGAGTCTCACCCTGTTGGATGAAAGCCCGGGGTGGTCAGGCTTCTTGACACAAGGGCCACACAGTGGTTTCTGATGGAGCCTCTGGGCCTCCCTGTCCCGAGGCGGCTCCCAACCTGTGGTAGACAAATTACACGGCCTCAGGATACTGACCGCTAGCCTGCCGGTTCATTTTATTCTCTCCTCTGTGCACAAAGGCTGAATTTGTCTCTCTCTCACTTCTAATTTGGGAGGCAGATTTCAGTCTTGGAAGTCGGAATTCTTTGCCCTCCTACACATGTATCCCACGGAAAATTGACAGGAATTCATATGGTGACTCAAGTGTGAATGGGATTTCACCCAAGCCAGGTTCGCTGAATTGTGGGCCATTTTTAGCGGCTGGTGCTCGCACCACAGCAAGCCCCGGCCCCACCCCCTGGTACCTGGTCGCCCACAGGGTCACCTCCTGGCTACCCAGCGTTATGAAGAAGGCAGGCAGAAAGATATCATTTTACATCAACTTGAATTTTTTTTTTAAAAGATTTAATTATTTATTTGACAGAGACAGAGAGGATATACAAGCAGGGGCAGTGGGAGAGGGAGAAGCAGGCTCCCCGCTGAGCAGGGAGCCCAATGATGTGGGGCTCATCCCAGGACCTTGGGATCATGACCTGAGCCCAAGGCAGACGCTTAACAACTGAGCCACCCAGGCGCCCCAGCACCTTGAATTTTATTCATCCATTTGGAAGTTGAGATTTTGAGGGCAGAGATGATTTTGAAATTTACCCTCAGTTTTACAGAGCAAATTACTTGTGTTCGCTTAAAAATATTTGCCTTTGGAGATTAGACTTCTTTCAAGCACTAGGTAGATGACTATTTGCAGATCCCTGATATGCTAATTACATTCCATAGCCTTCACTGTGTGAACTGTTCAGGCTATCAAGTTCACAGAAAGGGACTGTTTGCTTGAAAATGTGTACATTTTAAGTCCCAAGTTAGAAAGAACCTGTCTGGGTTTCAGTGGTCCTTAGAGCACCTGTGCCTGCTTCCTGTCCCCCCTCCTCTACCCACCCCCCTCCATGCCCTCCCACCAGCCTCTCCCCAACATCCCAAGACTAGAGGCTAGACAGCCTTTTCGATATGCAAACCTGATCCTCTTTGAATACCCTTCAATACCTTCAGGCTCCTCTAGCCTTCCAGTCCTCCTTGCTGCCCACCCTCTGCCTCATTTTCCACCCTCCCCTCACAGTCACTTGCGCTCCAGTCACACTGAAGAATTTGCAATTACGGAGGGATTTATGAACCATCAGGGCCATGTCTGTGCCCCTGCACTTTTTCCATCAGGGATGTCTTTCCCTTCTGTGTCCAATTCCTTCTGTGTATTTCAAGACCAAACTCACAAGTCTCCTCACCCACTGCCTCGTGCCCCACCCTTCCTCTGGGTCCCCAAAGAGCCTATCTGTCCCTGCACCCAGGCCTGCTTTAATTGTTTATTTATCTAGTTCCTCCTTATCAAACCAGAAGATTCCTCATAAGTGGGACTGGCTTCCATCTCTGAACCCCAGCATCTAATACACAGTGTGATCCTTTACAAGCACTCAATAAATATTTCTTGAATAAATCATTCCCATCTATTTCTACACTTGTTCTAAAGAGGACATCTTCTAGTTAATTTACTCTTAGCCTTGTTTCTTAGTTTATAGGTCTCCACTCCCTGAAGTGTGACCCCAGGACAGTAACATCTACACCAGCTGGCAGCTTGTTGGAAATGCAGAGTGTCAGCCCATCCCAGACCCGAGAATCGGAATCTGCATTTTATTAAGATCTCCAGGTGACTCTTTGCACCTTGAGGTTTGAAAAGCACTGCCAGAGACAACTGAAAGCAATGCGATTTTGTTTCTTTTAAAATACTCCTGGAATTTAGATTTTTAACCCTTTATCTGAAACAAGAGTATACTATCCTAAGCTATTTTGTAAAAAAGTTTTTACTGAAACTGTAATATGTTAAATTTAGGAGTAATTTTTAATGAAAAATATAAATTATCATTGACATTTGATACTATTGGAGATACAAGAAATTTCTCTCTGTAAAGAGGACATGAGACCACACGGATGAGTGACGTATGACTAATAAACTAAGTTTCCTCCTAGGAGGGGGATAAGGAAGACCACTGGTTGGAAAGGGAGGCGAGGCAATTTGTCTTGAAATTTTATCTGCATGACAACACATTCTTTTGCCTAGATTATGTTACGAAGTTAACATGTAATATTTCTAAAGATACATTTATCCACGTTTTATAAAGGATTGAGGAAATGCCATTTGTTCATAACAAGGAGTGAGTTAACTTCCTTGCCTCTTTTTTTTTTTTTTTTAAACTTCACATCCAATCCACCAGTAAAATAAGGCATTACCTTTGGAGGGTATCCAGGCCCTGACCGCATCTCACCACTTTTCCCAATACTGCTCTTTATTTTTTTTTTCTAAAGAAATGTGGGGCTTGAACTCATGACCCCTGAGATCAAGAGCCACGTGCTTTACTGGCTGAACCAGCCAGGTGCCCCTTCCAGTAGTGTTCTAATCCAAGCCACCTTCATCTCTTGCCTGAATTACTACAAGAGCCTCCTAACTTCTTCCTATGTCTGCTCTACTTCCCAACAGTCTGCTCTGCACTCCATTGTCAGATCATGCCGTCCTCTGATGGCTTCTCATCTCACTTGGAAGGACACTGACGTCTTCGTCAGGGCCTACAAGACGCCCCCACCCCCACCCCCATCCTCTCCGACTTCATCCTTCTGGCTTACTTGTCCCAGATCACTGCTGTGTTCCTGCGTAGAGGCCTGGGTGATTTTTCCAGCCCAACCAGCAATGCTTCTGCCTCAGGGCCTTTGCCCCTATCATTCCCATTGTGGGCAGACTTCCCGGATGGCTTGATCCTGCTTTCTTTGGCTTTCTCGCCCATGGCAGAGTCCTTCCCTGACCACATACCTCCCACCTTTCCCACCTACTATCCTTTTCTATCACCCCATTCTGCTTAGTTTTATCTTGGTCCTTTTCACCCCTTCCTGACGTAGGACATATTTATCATTTTTACCTATTTTTGCCTCTTCCCACTCAAATTCAAACTCCATGAAAGTAAAGGATTTGTTTAGTTTACTGCTATATTCCCGAGTCACCAGCACAGGCTAGCATATAGTAATTGCATAGTAAATCTTGGCTGAGTGTAGGAATGAATGACAGCACAAACAGGGGTGTCATTGATAAAGATTATTGGGGAACAGTTCAAGTCCATTGTCATTATATCTGACGGTACCTGCACGTGCTCAACTCTTTCTTTGTAAAACTGAATGCCAGAGTTGCTACTAAACTGCAACATTCCCCTCAAACAATTACATTATATGTTAATTTAAAAAAATAAATAATAAAAATAAAATAAAACAGAAACCAAGAAAACCTGCAACGTTGTCAGCTTCCTTACCAATGTTCATATAATACTCAGAAGACCACAGGTTAGAAGCATGAAGAAGAGAGAGCAGAAAGTTCTTAATCACACCTGCTTGTTCTCTATTATGACTCTATCCTGTGTTTTTTTGCTTTGTCTCCTTTTTTCTTTCTTAGACTTGGAAGTCTGTGCCACTCTGAACTGATAGGGATATTTGTTTCAAATGTGAAGGCTTTTTTTAAAGTGACGGAGGTATGGTACCAAACCACGAGCCTAAACCAGGGATCAGCAAACACTTTCTAAAAGACCAGATGGCAAATGTTTCAGGCTTCGCGGGCTTTGTTGCAAGTGCGCAGCCATTACAGTGTGAGGGCGAGCCATACCTAAATTTGCGTGCTGGTGTTGCAACAGAAGTTTACAAAAGCAGGTCTGCTGTATTTGGCTCATAGTGAGCTGCCCCCTGGCTTCACCTAAAGTCATAGATTTCTAGACTCTAAGCCCTTGAGGGCAGGAATGGTGTCTAACACATATATTAGGTACAAAGAAATGTCAGTTAAATAAATAAATAAGAAATATATTAATAATCAATAACAAGAAATACAATAATATTAATATTATAAATATATAACATTATAAATATATAATTATATAAGAAATATATGATTATATAAGAAATATATTATAATATGAAATATATTATACATGATATGTAAAATATGTATTTATATATAATTTATAATATATAATATATGATATATATAGTATATATTAAGTACTATATATAGTAAGAAATATATTATTATAAGAAATAAACATGGAGGTCCTCAGACAAATCCATCGGTAATTTTATATTGGATGCAGCTAGTCACAGGTGGAGTGCTTGGTGCTGACTCTTCCATGGTCCAAGGATTTGGGGTTCTGGCACTTGAATGACAACCTATAGCCAGGCAAGTGACTTCTAAGCATACCTCTTCACAACTGAACTTCTTCTGAGTCAGGATATGTCTTCAACGATATCAGAAGCATGTTTCCTTTTTAGCAGAACATAAAATAATGGCATGTCTCACAATTTATGTGTGATGCATTGATACTAAATTTGAAAAAATCAGGTTATTTCTCTCTCTCTCTTTTTTTAAATTATTTATTTATTTGTTTGATAGACAGAGATCACAAGTAGGCAGAGAGGCAGAGAGAGAGAGGAGGAAACAGGCTGTCCGCAGAGCAGAGAGCCCGATGCGGGGCTCGATCCCACAACCCTGGGATCATGACCCGAGCCGAAGGCAGTGGCCTTAACCCACTGAGCCACTCAGGCGCCCCAAAATCAGGTTATTTCTCACTTGGACTTTCCGGTCAAAGAGCGACTAAAGAACATACAACCTACTCACTTATGTAAGAACTGTGTTGTTTACGGAGCTAATCGCATTTGCTGGCTTTAATTTTCAAACAATCTGAACATTGATGGCGAATTAATAGACAATACAGAATCAAGTAGGTTTTCATCTTTTGGAAGGTAATGGCTTTCAGAATCGTTTTCTTCCTCTCTGTTTTAAAAAATATTTTATTATTTATTTATTTATTTATTTATTTATTTATTTATTTATTTATCAGAGAGAGATTGAGAGAGAGAGAGACCAGAAGCAGAGGAAGCAGCAGACAGGGGGAGAAGCAGGCTTCCCACTGAGCAAGGAGACTGATGCAGGACTTGATCCCAGGACCCTGGGGTCATGACCTGAGCTGAATGCAGACGCTTAACCAACTGAGCCACCCAGGCATTCCCAGAATCGTTTTCTAAGTCATATTTTCTTTATTCTGGATAATCAAGAATCTGTTGACACTGAAATTATCAGTGAAAGGACAATTTTTGACTGTTGGATTCTCTTTGAAAGCAGTTATAAGAGAAATGAAGAGATAGACTTTCATACACATCAGGACGTGCATTCTTTTCTCAAGGGGAAAGATAGATCATTCATACTGCTTTTCAAATTGTTTGTGTTTTCAAAGATATGTTAAACCTATGAAAAGCAATTAAATAGTTGACTCAGTCCAAGAAATGTTTACTGAGCACCTACTGTGTGTAGGTATTGAGTTGAAAGAAGCTAAAGTTGTGAGCAGGCTTGGGTCCCTGGTGGAGAGCTTGGCCACCCAAAACTCCATGATGGAAGAAACATGGGGCATTCAGGAGACTTCTCATTCCTTTTCATGTGATTAGAGCCATGTGATGGCACATTACACTCAGGGGACTGGATGTGTGTTTTGTTTATCCTGGGAGATTTGTGACTGATCTTTTGTAAGCTTTGTTTTCTCTCTGAGAGCACAGCAATTCACTAGAAAGGAAGTAAGGAGGGAGAAAGGAAAGATCTCTGCCTTTGGGCATCTGGGCGGGGACCTGGATCTCTGCTCCCTTAAGCTCCCCACCAGGGGTAGGTAAATAGTTTATGTATTTATTTTCCTCTGCTCAAGAAAGTATATGTCTGAAATCATCCAAGCAAAAGATGGAGAGGAAGATTCATCAGCCTCGGGACAAAACACGAGCTGGTTTGGGGAGTGTGGTAACTGGATTTAAGCGTGGTTGGCAATGGTGGGAAGTGAGGACGGGTGGGTAGTGGGGAGAAATGAGAGCCTTCCTTGCCGCCCTCTCCCTCCCATCACCCTCCATATCTGGGAGCCTGATGGTTTCTCTGGGATGTCTCCAGAGATACAAATGGCAGATGGGCTCCTCACCCCAAATTTGCAAAGCCACTGCCGTTCCCTTCCCACATCCACACTCCCAATGGAGGGCTAAAGGAAGCCTGAAAACCTGTGCCCCTGAAGTCATAGATGCCCGTGTTGGCACTAATGGGATGGTAGGAGGTAGTGTCCATCCCCAAACCCTTGAGAAGTCCCCGACGGAGAGACACAAGGGAGACAACGCGCTGTTATTCGGCTGGGAGAGCTCAGAAGCAAACATACAGAATTAATAACCGGTATTTCATGAACCGATTACAAGACAAGCAGGCTTCGAGTTTCCCTTTTCCCCTGTAATTATAATGAAGTGTGTTCAAACATAAAAATACGTGCAGTCCCAATTTTTGCCAAAGTCCCTTCCTTAAGATTAAAACAGTGCTTACCCACTTTCTGCTTTGGAGCCTTCCCCGTATCTTCACATCTGTTAAGAGGCTTTGTTGCATATCAGATTATATTTGGGAGAGTTTTCCGCAGTGCTTCAAAAACAGGAAATTGGCATCTTTGTGGACCATAAATCAAAGTTGGATGGAAACCCCCTTCTTTTGACTCGCAGGGTGCCAGCTAAGCTCTTGCTGCTTCTCGTGAAAATAAACGCAGGAAGTTCTGAGGATGCTTCTGCAGAGCTAAAAAAAAATCACATAGATATAAAATCACTCGGTATCAACTCCCAGCACACTGATACCTTATTTGGCCATGAGTTTTCCACAGAATGAGGTAATACAATAACAGCTTTAATATTAGGAAAAAGAAGGACACTTCTTATTGTTACCTGGTTGATCCTAGAGGGCATGTTTTTTCTTTCTTCGGTGTAATGGCCTCATCCCACCTCCTTTTTTTTTTTTTCACCCCTTTTTTTTCCCCAAATTCCTCGTGTCTTGAGCTCATACTTTTTTGTCCCCTCCAGGCCCTTGTCTTCTGGTCTCTGAT
Source organism: Taxidea taxus jeffersonii (assembly GCA_003697995.1). Lineage (NCBI taxonomy): Eukaryota > Metazoa > Chordata > Mammalia > Carnivora > Mustelidae > Taxidea > Taxidea taxus. The sequence continues at coordinate 34,233 of RCUC01164764.1, forward strand.
CTGCTCTGTGAATCGCCCTTGGCTCATGAGTTCCCGCTTCTCAGGTGTCCGTGGTCCTCTGTTGCTCAGCCTCTTAGACCTTTGTAAGGGGCATCTGACATTTCAGTGTCACCCCTTCCATGAAATTCTCCTCCACTCGTAACGTTTTAGGCAGCAATATGGCTGGACAAGGTGTCTGCATTGTATTCCTGAAAATAAACCAGATCCTCCTTTGACTTCCCTTTAAGTTAGAATGAAACAAAGCAAAAGTAAACAAAGAGAAAACAAGGATGAGAAGCGGAAATCACTGAGCTACTTTCATTTTTCTGCTTGGTTATGCCAAAGTGGGATTTATTTTATTTTATTTTATTTTATTTTATTTTAAAGTGGGTTCCACACCCAGTGCAGAGCCCAGCTGGGGCTTGAACTCACAACCCAGACATCGAGACTTGAGCTAAGATCAAGACTTCAGCCACCCAGGCACCTCCCCAAAGTGATTATTTTTAAAGATGTGAAATAATCACGTGATAATGGTGTGTTTCCTTGCTTTTTCTTTATGTATCTATTTCACTGGAAGTTGAGAAAAGGGAGATTTGTCCCAAAGAGTCAGGCAGCCTGGTGACGAAATGAAGACGTAGACACAAAGTTTGACCGTCCTTTTCTTCCACGTTTTGTTTCGTAGATTCTGCGTGAATCCAAAAGGAAATACACAGCCTGGGGTGAAATGCCTGGGCTTTGCGTTCAAGGGCAGCTGGGTTGGTGTCCTGGCCGGGCCACCACCGGCTGTGTGACCTTGGGAAATGCGCAGTGTTTGTCCTACAACAGCCCTCTCATGCCCGCGTTGTAGGGTTGTGGTGTGAATCAAAGGGGACAATTTAACTCATAAGGGCTCAGCACTTGGAAGGGTGCGATCTCTGTCATCCTTGTCCCTATTTTCATAAGGGACACTGGGTATTGGGTGGGTGGAAGAGTTCCCCGTGGGAGGATGAGTGAGCCCTGGCGGGGCATTGCCCAGGGAGCTTGGCTTCAATCCAGGCCACACAATGGTCATAGGAACATTTGACACTCAGATGATACAAGGCCACAAGGCAAGAGCAGAGGGGAAATACAGCCTGTCAGAGCAACACTCAGGGGCAACGGGACGCGTGTTTCCACATTTATTTATAGCAGCTTAGTCCACCTCCATGCAGAGAGCCTTGGCTAGTCCTAATTTGTTTCTGGGGAAAATCCTTAGGACAAGATTTTTGTTGTTTTTTTGGGGGGGGAGGGGCAGACAGAGAGGGAGAGAGAGAACCTTAGGAGGGTCCAGGCATTGAACTAGAAAGTATTAGGCTGAGGGAAATAAGTTAGAGAAAAACAATTATCATATGATCATCACTCATGTGTGGAATTGAAGAAGCAAAACAGAGGAGCACAGGGGAGGGGAGGGAAAAATAAAACGAGACAAAATCAGAAAGGGAGACAAACCATAACAGACTCTTTTTTTTTTTAAGATTTTATTTATCTTGTTGACAGAGAGATAGAGAGGGATCCCAAGTAGGCAGAGAGGCGGGCGGAGAGAGAGGGGGAATCAGGGTCCCTGCTGAACAGAGAGCCTGATATGGGGACTGGATCCCAGGACCTGAGACAATGACCTGAGCCGAAGGCAGAGGCTTAACCCACTGAGCCACCCAGGTGTCCCCATAAGAGACTCTTGATCATAGGAAACAAATGGAAGGTTCCTGGAGGGGAAGGTGGGTGACAGGTATTAAGGAGGGCCCCTTAAGTGATGAGCACTGGGTGTTATGCCAACTGATGAATCATTGAACTCTAACTCTGAAACTAATAATACACCGTATGTTAATTAATTGAAGTTAAATAAAAAATAATAATAATTTTTAAAAAATAATAAGTCTCCATGCTCAGCATGGAGCCTGTCACAGGACTCAGTCTCACGACCCCGAGATCATGAGCAGAGCTGAAACCAAGAGTCAGATGCTTAACTGACTGGGCCACCCAGGCACCCCAAGATATTTTTTCTTTGCAGTTTTTTTTTAAATTCAATTTGGTTAACAAGATTTTTCTTTTTTTAATAGCAAATACTTTTGTAACTGGGCCAGTGGCAGTGCAGTGTGAATAGAAATGACAAGCACAAAATGTTTTCTCTTCACAAACATTGTTGCTTCGGATTCCCACAGTCCTCCAACATGAAGGCACATAGGATGTTTTTCAAATAACTTTGTGATCAAATAAACAGGGAAACTACTAGTCACACCTTTGGGTTATGAAATTAGGGTAGCTCTTAAAGTTACAACATGGCCAGGACTAATATTTGGGCAAGGGGTGGTGATTATGATGATGTTTTCTGTCAGGATGCTGTACAAATAAAGGTTGTCACCCGGAACTCCCATTTACATGAGACTCGGAGAGATGTTTGGGTTGAGGATGTTCCCGGGGCATTGAGCAGTCGACGCCTGTTTTAACTGTCCGTGGGTAGAACCGACCTTATTTGCGCTCTTGCTGAGGCAGAGAAAAATTTTGTGATTTTGGTGCCATAATTAAAAAAAAGTGTTTGCCACCCTCGTTTCTTTTGAATTATAAAGAGAATGGTCATTTTATGAGGTAAGTGTTGGCCCTGCAAGCAGCTTTGGTATGTGACACCAGGAAGGCGCTGTATCTAAGTGGTTAAAAGCGTGGCTTTGGACTCAAACAGAACTATTCGAACCCTTGCTCTGTCACTTACTAGCTTTGGGACTTTGGGCAAGTTATTTAGCTTCCGTGAGTTTCAGTTCCTTCAGTCATAAGTAGGTTGTCTTGAGGATTAGATGAAATCATTTTTTTATATTAGGGTCAATGTCAAGCTTTTGAAACAAAGAAATCCCCCAAATACAGTGGCTTAAGCCAGAGCAGTTTGTTTCTCTCTTACCTAAGTCTAGTCAGGGACACGACTCACCAGGTCACTGAGGGACCCAGGTGCTTCCACCATGTTGCTCCTCTGTCCCCTAGGCGTCCGCCTTGCTGCCACACCCAGGGGTCAGCCAGGGAAGGGGAGAAGAGCCAAAGTCCAGGTAAAGTGGATTGCCTCTAAAATTGGAGAAAACGGAGAAGCTGCTCTTATCATTTCTGCTCACATTCCGTTGTCACTGACCCATCTTACATGGTCACACCTCGCTATAAAAAAGGGTGGAAAATGTAGCCTTTAGCTGGTAACCATATGTCTAGGGAAAAAGGGAAGATGGATTTTGGGGAGACAGGAGAGCTATCAAGTCTGTCACACTATGTAGCAGATAAATAGAGGTTGCTGTTTTCATGAATTATATCTGGTATATGTTCTTTCCTTTTTCTTAAGATTTATTTATTTAGGGACGCCTGGGTGGCTCAGTGGGCTAAGCCGCTGCCTTCGGCTCAGGTCATGATCCCAGCGTCCTGGGATGGAGTCCCACATCTGGCTCTTTGCTCGGCAGGGAGCCTGCTTCTCCCCTCCCCTCTCTGCCTGCCTCTCTGCCTACTTGTGTGATCTCTGTCTATCAAATAAATAAATAAAATCTTTTAAAAAAAAGATTTATTTATTTATCTGAGAGAGCATGCACCTACAAGTGAATGGGGGGAGGGGCAGAGGGGAGGAAGAGAGAGGGAGAGAAGCGGACTCCCTGCTGAGTGTGGGCCTCAATTTCATCTCCCTGAGATCATGACCTGAGCCAAAATCAAGATTCGGACACTTAATTGAGTGAGACACCTAGGCGCCCCTAGTCTGTGTTCTTTAAATGCATTTCCTTAACTAGATTGTTGTCTGGCACATAGTAGAGGCTCAACTAATATTTTTCAGGTGAGAAATACTGGATTAATAAACAAATTGTTGGGAGGGGTTGGGGAGATGGGGTAACTGGTTGATGGACATTAAGGAGGGCATGTGATGTAATGAGCCCTGGGTATTATAGAAGACTGACATCTACCTCTGAAACCGATAATACATTCTATGTTAATTAATTGAATTTAAATTAAAAAATAATCAAATTGTTGAGGTGCCTGGGTGGCTCAGTGGGTTAAAGCTTCTGCCTTCGGCTCAGGTCATGGTCCCAGGGTCCTGGGATCGAGCCCCGCATCGGGCTCTCTGCTCAGCGGGGAGCCTGCTTCCCCTCTCTCTCTGCCTGCCTCTCTGCCTACTTATGGTCTCTGTCTGTCAAATAAACAAATAAAAAAAATACCAATCAATTTTCCAAACAAGGAAAATTGTTTTTTCCTTCAGTTAAGATACTTTTATGGACGTCCTGGGTTTTTCTGGTGTAACCTCTTTAGTTTGCTCTCTTTTGTCGTGTGGCAGGGAGAGCTGTAGGGATGGGAGGGGACGCCAAGTAGCAGCAACTGCATGAGGATTACCTCACTGAGCCAAGGGGCATCTTGCCCCTCACAGTGGAGGGCTATACGTGGGGCACCCACCACGTCCGCCACCTCGAGCTCCCCCGCCCCCGCGACACAGCAGATGGTGGAGAAGCAGTTCTGGATGCATGGCTAGAATTTTTCAAAAAGTAGACACTTTCTTTTTTGGAGCATTAACTACTGCCTGATGTAAAGATGAGCCGGTCTAATGTGTCTGGCAGGCTGTGACTTCTCTTGCCTCATGCATAAACACCGAAATGAGCTTTGTAAATTATCTCTTTGACATTGAGGTCTCTGGAGTTGGCTGGATCTTGGCTGTCAGTATCTCATCATGCTAGCAGACTTCAAAGACACAGCACATTTTTCTCCGGGAGGGGAGAAGTGAGGAAAAAGATCCTTCCTGAAGGTTTGGACCCATCTGCTTGGATGGCCATGCTGGAATCTTAGACTGCCCGTTCTAGAAGGCCATTAACGGCCACCTGCTGGAGGAATCAGATCCCCAGTACTGAGGTCAACCCCAGCTTCAGATGGAACAGTTCCTGCGAAATCACCAGCCGCTGAGAAATTGGTTTCATTTTTGGAAAGCTTTGATTATAGACATTTCTTTCCTTCACATTGTGCCGAACTCTTTCTCTCTGTGATACCCACCTCTTACTACCACCAGTTTCTGTTCCTGGTGCCGCAAAGCACCTTTCCTCTCCCTTCTGCAGCTCTTTCTTCAGATGGTGTGCAGAGATGCTGAGCACCTCGTACCAATAAAGTAACTCCATTGTCACTGTCTCGTTCTTTGGATTAATCCCACACTCAGGATGGGCATCGGGATGCCGTCACACATGTGAGCTGTCCCTGAAGGAAACAGGAAATTCATTTGGGATACTGAGTTTGGAGTGGATGAGCATGCTGGCTGAGCACTAGGTGGTCTCAGTTTTGGCCCCACAAAAACATCCAAAGTCAAGGACACTGGGGAGCGCTGTCCTCATGCTTCCGTGTTGTGCCTGTTCAGTTTACCAGCACTGGGACAGTGGCCATTCCTTGCCCTGTGCTCAGAGGGGCAACCCTGAGAGAAACATAATGAGACCAGAGTATCATTCACATCAGAGGCCGAGGGTCTAGAAATGGGATCTGTTGACTTTGGTTGGGGGGGCTTGTATGGGGTGGGGGCAGCTAGGAGATTTCTCCAAGTCTAGTCTCAGTTTGCTGAGCCACTGGGGAACATGCCTAGAAGCTCAGAGACAGGAAAGAACAGGTTATGTTCAGGGTGGCAAGTAGCTCAGTGTGGTGGGTATGTTTTGAGGAATGGAGTCTGGGAAGGCGGGCACATGCTGTGTCCTGAAAGGTCTGAGGTGTGAGGTCTAGGAGGGCAGGTTGGAACTTCCTCCTAAAGCTATTAAGCATCACAGGACTGGAATCGAAGGAGTGATATGGTCAGCTCTGGGGTAGGAAGTCACGCTGACCGCTGCAGGGAGAGAGGCTTGGAGTGGGCTGAGACTGATGGCAGATCAGCGCAGAGGCTATTGAATAATTTTAGGCGAGAAATGCTAAGGTCCTGGTCTGAAGCTGCAGGGAAGGAGAGGAGAGGACTGATTTGAGAGGGTTTGCAGAAATTAATGGGCAGGACTTGGATACCAAGGTAATGTGGGTGGGGGAAGGGATGGGGGCGCATGAAGAAAAGCAGGGGTGGCCCAAGGTTGTGGGGAACCTGGAAGGGCTTCACTTCTTGTTGCGAAATTGCTGGAAGCTCTGGCGCAGTCAGAGCTCGCTGGGCTGGGCTTTTTTCTGAGAGGTGGGGCCGACAGAGCTGGCCAAGGACAGGGTGTTGCTGGTGGATCAGGTGAGGCAGGAGCATTGTGGTCTCCGGTCCATAAAGGTCAAGAATTAGATGCAAATCAGGTATCAACGCATTGTCTCCTTTTGGCCCGTTCTGACATGGTCTTGAGCACAGTTTCAGATCCAGGGTCCCAGGGAATCTGGCCCGGCATCTGTAACATGTCCTGGGCAGCCTGGGGTCTGATGGATGGTGGTCTCAGCTCAGGAATGGAGTGTGGAGGGTTCAGCATGCTAGAGTCTAGTGGTTTCTTGGTTATTTAGTGTCAGACTCATACTGGGGGGACGCCTGGGAGGCTCGGTTGGTTTAGTAGCTGCCTTCAGCTTGGGTCATGATCTTAGGGTCCTGGGATCGAGTCCCGCATTGGGCTCCTTGCTCAGTGGGGAGCCCGCTTCTCCCTCTGCTTCTGCCTGCCACTCTGCCGGCTTGTGCTCACTCTCTGACAAATAAACAAACTAAAAAAAAAAAAAATAATAATCTTTAAAAAAACCCTTCATACTGGGGACACTCAGTGAGTAGTCTAATTACACTTCTTTTTGCCTCTTTTTCTCTTTTCTAGCAACAATTACACATACAATGTTTCAGAAATGGGTTCTCAAGTCTTTCTGCAAAAGGGCCTGATATCAGTCACTAAATTATTAATTCCTACCCTAACATAAAACAAATACCTCTGTGAAGCAGTTAAAGTATTGCAAGAATATTTATTTTGAATGACTAAACTATACACTTCCTGTTCAGTGTTAAGGAAAATTGGTCTTTATTATTCCAGGGAAATGTCAAGATCACTAAGTATCGTAGCATTTTGACCTGTGTTATGTTGAGCAAACTCTCCACATGTTTCTCATAAAAATGTACATCAGAGTTGGTTTCAAACTGAATGTCAAACTTCGTTAAAGGTACAGACCTCTTCAAAGTTATTGTGAATATCAAATGTAAGAATCAAACACACATCAGTGTGAGCCGTTTTTTTCTTAGGGGCTCTATCATGCTGACGCATTTAGCAACTTTGTGTCAACAAACATTTAGCAACTAGGTGATGGAGTGAAGCCTCTGGTCTCATCAGAATAACCCCTGCGGGAGACTGCTTGGGCTTCAGAGAAAACTCCCTCTCCACCAAATTTTTAAAAAGTGTGTATAACCACTTATCAAAACATTTTACAAATTGGTGTTCTGTACCCTGCTGGAACTATGGGATGGTTACCTGGGTTATACATACGTACAAATGTATCTAGCTGTATACTATGTAAGTTACAGTTCAATCAAATATGAATACATATTTCCATATTCCATGGAATGTCAAAGAATTTTTTGTTTTAAATAAATTTCTTCCTGGTAAGAGGATGTCTAGGGAGACGTCTTTTGTAAGCCACTGTTCAGTTGCTTAAAATCTTAGTTCCATAATCTACTAGAACCTAAGTGCAGGGTTTTGAATCTGATTCCTTGGTGTCTTTTTGAAGGGTTCAAAGAAAAATCAGTGCCTTCGTGGCAAAGAGATTATGACTCCTGCTTATTGGGGGAAGGCAGAGGCAGGGCGAAAGGAGATAGCTTTCACCAGACAACAAATGTTTCATAAGCATATTGTTTTGTTGTTCTTGTGTTATCTTGTAATAGAGGTAATTATTAATTTCCAAAACGGATTTTGTACGTATTTCCTTGCTTTAAACATCTCCAATGTCTCAGCGGTACTGAAAAGGGTTAATTTCTAGGACATACACATTACTGTTTAGGGTTAAACTCCAGAAAACATAAAAAGGCTTTTACATCATTGACATTTGTATACAGTAGTAGTGATTTGATCCCTGATTTTATCTAATGTCTTTTCCTTTTTTTTTTTTTTTGAAGGTTTTTTATTTGAGAGAGAATGAGAGAGGGAGAGAAGGAGAGTGAGCACAAGCAGGGGAAACAGCAAGCAGATGGAGCGGCAGATCCCCCACTAAGCAGGGAGCCCGAGGCGGGACTGATGTAGGACTCCAGGATCATGACCTGAGCTGAAAGCAGTCGCCTAACCAACCGAGCCACCCAGGTGCCCCATTATCTTCTCCTTTTCAAGCAGATCCTTGGTGTCACCTTGGTTTAGAGACAGTGCAGACCCAAACTACCTGGGTTCAAATCCCTCCCTCTCCTTCACTCACTAGTTTCTCACTCTGAGCAAGAAACTTTAAGAGGAACATAGTTATTCCAAATGGAGCTGTTCTGAAGATCACTTGAATTCACAAAGCACTTGGTAAGTTTATTAGGAGACAGGGTAGGCAAAAAGTTAAGACACTAAGATATTTTTGCTAATCTGTTATAATAATATAAAATCCTTTTTTCATGTGGAGAGAGAGGACGCACAGATCATTTAACGCTTCGGCTACCCAACCTTGGACAAGACTATTCTAGATAACATCTGGAGAGGGGAAAGTTACCTATTCGGTGTGGAAATCTTCGGACTCTACTCCCGGTCAAGTAGCTCAATTACTCAGAAGCTTTAGTATCTAACAGAATGAGGACAGCATAAAAACTTTTAAAAATTATCAGGCTGGGCATATCAATATTTATTGAAATACTGAAAAAAAATCCATTTTGTCGAGAAATTCCTGGCAAGAACCGACATGACAATATGTATTTCACTGATACAGTAAGACAACGCCAACAAGTAACCGACTTCACACTCGAAACATTGCATGGATTCAGGTCCAAGGTAGCTGCGGATCTGTAGCACAAATGTTCAGACATTGCAGATTGTCTGTTTACAAACAAAGACCAACTCTAATAAACCACGCTAAGCCAAAAACGTTTATATCTGAGTCTGCTTTTACTAATAAATCCTGTAACTGGTAAGGCAGTTGCTGAGGAAATGTCTTGTGGCAGACGGGTTAGCAACGAGCACTAGAGAAATTTCCCTGGCCAACCGTGGATGGGCCACAGTCGGCCGGGGTACATTCTTGTTTATCAGTTTCTGGGGTTTTTTGGTTTTTGTTTTTGTTCAATTTCTGTTCTTGATGTCACCAGAAGTGTGGACCTAACTCTCCGTGTGGCCCGTCTTTTTTTCTAACTGCACTTAGGATGGAATTTGCTAGGTTAGCAACATACCAGTAATCGACATTTCCTAGGTTTTATTTTCAGCGGAAAGTACTACTGTGTTGTTTAAAATAAGAAAACATGGACTTTCAGAATCAATGTGCTTAGGGTTTTTTGTTTTGTTTTGTTTTTGCAATGTTAAAGACCCTCCAAATAACTATCCCACCAATCTCGTAATTGCCTCCACCCAAGTTCCACGCAACTGTTTCAGTGTTGACAACACCCATTCCTCTCCCCAGGTCGTCTAGCCAAGTTGGTTTTTAACTGGGGAGAGTAAGGATACTGCCAGTCCACTTAATGCTTTGGACATGGGCTCTGATGAGCTGTTTTTCCTTGTCCTTTGAGCTGTGATTACAGGTGACTGAGACTTTGCCTGAGGAGCTGTGAACACTCCGCCTAGCGAATGTGTACCCTTCGTGTGGACGAATATTAGAGGCGATTAAAAAAATAATAAAATGACCCTTTTGTACACACAGAAGTAGTAACTAATATCTTTGGTATACAACTTACAATGCTTGTAGAGGAAACCAGGGAAGACTCCACCCTTGTTGAATTTACTTGAAAACAGAGGAAACTACAAGTCACATAATTTACAGTAGACATTAAATAAACTACAGTGGTAATTATGAAGATTTACAGACATTTAATCAAGTGGATGATTTTAATTCATTAAGACCCTTCTCTGTCCCTGAACTATGTTCTGCTAACTTGAAGGCATGCTACAGTAAACACATATATTTGGTTTCTTCAGTCTTGGCTATATCTTACACAAAGGTGAAACCAGGGAACAATAAATTAGCATCATCATTGTCTACAGTTGAAACTATGATATACAATATAAATAAACTATTCAAAAGCCTGAAACATTTATGAAAAAAATTAAGGGACTAGGAGATACTTTTAAGTTTTTACAGTTTTTACAAGTGATTGTGCCGCTGATAATCTAAAAAAAAAAAATCAAAGTCTAAATGAGATTCCCGTTGTTGATTTTAGTGTCTCACGACATACAATAATTAAGTACTGTTAAAAATAATTACCAATCAGAAAAATAACGTTAAGGAAATTACCGTTTTAGCTATTTTGTAATATCATTTTCCCTCCCTCCCCCACAGGACCTAAAGAATGTAAACACTATCTTTTGACTTCAAAGTATTAATACTTTATTTTAAACCAATGTTGATCCACATCTGCACAGCTACCTCTCAGAATTGTGAAATAAGGCAAGACTTCCATACCTGTGGCATTACATGTCAATAATACTGCTACCGTTGTTGGGAGAGTTTGTTTTGCAAGTTTTGTCCTTCAATATTTGTTCTAGAGCAGACTTTGGTCTATGACTCAGAAAGGTCAGTATCACTCTCTTCCTTCACCTTTTGGGGAAGATTGGGATTTCTTTAGTATCTTTCCAGTCCATCTGTAGGCATCACTGTTGCCATTCTATGTTAAGGGGGTGTTCAATTGCAACAAGCAGGAGACTCGAGACAATTGATGAGCTCACCCTTTTCTTTTTGCATAGCTTAACATGCTTCGGTTTTATTTTAAACTACTTAGCACTGTGACTATTTGACATCCCAGATTAAAATATGTTTCAGGTTTTATTTTCAAATGAACTACAAACTTTGATGGTTCAAAAGATGGATGTACCCTAACAAGCCTTTTGGCAAGAAATTTTTATGAAATCTGACAACGCCAAAGCCACATTTCAGTAACAGAAGCAGAAATAAGGTCTAGCTTGCTTTAGCTATCATTTGTTTTAAGTTTGTAGTCCTTTCCCTTAATATTAATTAATGCTTATGTAAGGTCAGAAGAGGGATACTGCCTGCTTTTTTTTTTTAACATGAACACATGACAGAACAACCCAGAACATATTTAAAATGGCAAGCTAACATATTACAGACTGTTCTTATCAGCTGTTTGCAGGTCTAAGACACAGACATTCAAAATTAGGCTTTTCATGATTTGGTGGAGCTACTAGTGGGTGTGGCTGAGCACAAGTCCGTAAGGACAGATTCCGTGATCACAGGACAGAAGGTGCTGGGTCCTTGAAAGGAAGAGGGAAGGGCTATTACAGGCGCAGCCGATGGATTTTTTTTTTTAGTTGTTTTAGTTCAGCTTTACCACGGAGGCATTCCGTAAGCTCCAATCCCCTGCTGTCGAAGCCTAATTAATAACACAGATCAGTTTCTAAATTTCTTCACAGCGGAGATCAGTTTAACTATACAAGAATTGTCCCGTCCGTTTTTATTCCAATATGGTGTTGGTATCCATCCAGGAGTTCAATCCACTCCGTTACCGTGTCTTTTATATGGAATCCTTTGGGGATGTGAAGCCTTTGATTCACAGTTTGCAATACAAATACCCTGATACATCATTTATTTGCTAGTAAGTATTTGATTATTATGCCTTTTTAAACTCAATATCTTTAAACCAAGTTTGTAATTAGTGTTGCTTGGAGCAGTTCAGAGTATTTTTTTTTCTTTCTTTCTTTCTTCCTGTCTTTTCCCCCCACCAATCTCTTTTTGTTTTGAAAGCAGAGCTTCTAGGGGCTGGAACCTAAGCTCTTTTCGCATGCAACATTTCAATAAGGAGGTTATTGTAGGGCACATCCCCGTTCAGGTGCTTGTAGTAGAGATATTCTTCAGCCTGCATACTGATGGCCCGGATTTCGGGTAGTCGAAGAAGTAGCTGCCCGAATTTCTCTGTTTGCTGTGGGTAGTTGCATATCGTATAGTCCAGCAGGGCGGCATTGACTTGTTCCTGGACACCTTCGACCAGCTGGAAGTTCTCAAGGTTTTTGACATCTGGATTTAAAAAAAAAAAAAAAAAAGGCATGCTATTTTAATGGCATTTTAACTCCTGTTTACTACAGCCGTGTGTTCAATTAATGGATGTATTTTCCTCCTGACATAAAGCATACTTTATAGGCTGCTGAATATTCAGTAAGCCCCACTCACCAAGCTTCCCGGGAAAAGGATCACAAAAGAGCTTTAGAAGAATGTCTTGTTGAAATTCTGCATATACCTCAAATCAATTAGACACCAATGGATTTTGAGCAAGGTCAACTCTTTTCATATCTTACAAAAGGAAAGGTTTGAGGATTCCTAAAGTAGAGGGATCATAATATATTGCCAGCAAATGAGTCCCTAGAGAAAGACCTATCTTAACCCAGTATATTACACAATTCATATAATTCTGTATTAATTTTTCTGACCCAAGGTGAAATCTGTGTCCAGGGTATGATGTAGTTAATTCTAATAAAAAGTGACAGGGTTCTTGTTTCTGTTTGACATTTTCTAAATGATTCTGAAAGCCTCTGACTTGTCTAGCCTATGCTAATGAACCATCTGGTACACTCCAGTGACTGCCAACAGAATATTCGCTACTTGGAGCTCTCTAAAATATATATCTCAGTGACTAATGATCTTTATCAAATGAAAGCCCTGTCCTTTAGGCAGAATATGCACCGGGATGGCCGGTGCCCTTTAACCTGAATGTGGTTTCAAAGTCTGATACTTTCCTTTCCTTTTCTCCTCCCCCCCAACCCCCGATCCTCGGTCACTCATACAGAGAAGATGGACATAGGCAATTCACGCAGCCTAACTCCTGATGATCATCCAGTTGTTTTAAGGCATCTGCCCTAGCGGTCTTTATAAATATTGAATAAGGGAGAAACACAGAATCAAAAAAAGACAGAATGACATACAAATGCATACATACACTGACAATGAACAAGGGAAAACAGTTTTGTTGGAATTCCTCTTCTGGAGTTTATTTACGTTAACTCCAACTTTTATATAATGTGTATATAGAAGTCTCTCGAAAAAAAAATATAGATATGTGTGTTTACATACATCCATGCTAAGAAAGTAAACAGATGCAGCACCCCTCCAGCCCTGTTTTATTTTCTAATTGGACAAAAATAAATAAGAATGATTCTGAAGAAAACCACATAATACTATGATTAAAAAGGTTAAATATACTAAACTCAGTTACTAGTTACCATAGTAACTCATACCCAACACTTCTGGCACTGAACTTGGCTGTTAAACTTAGCCTGTACTTACGTGCACGTCCATTTTGGTATCTCTAAATCCTCTTAGAATAAGGTTACTCACTTGCCTTGGGGGGGGGGGGGGAGATGGGCAGAATGGGTGAAGGGCTGTGGGAGATACAGGCTGCCCCTTATGGCATGACTGAATCAAGGAAATAAAGGGCACAGCGTAGGAAATGTGGTCAGCGACCCTGTACTAGCGTTGCGCGGTGACCAGATGACAGCTGCACTTGGGCTGGGCACAGCCCAGCACATAGAGAAGCTGAATCACAATATTGTATCCCTGAGACCAATGAAACACTGTGTGTCAATTCTACTCAAATAAAAAAAGTAACAATGAGTGAAAACAACACAAAACAAACCAAACAAAAAAAGGTTACCTTACATCTGCTGTTTAAATGTGTCTGGGATGATTTTCGTGTTTATATTTTGAGCCATAACTTCGCATTCAACATGCTTCCCCCTCCTCATCCCCCAAGTCTCTGCCCCAAATTAGAAACAGTGAGGAATTAGTACTGAAATAGATACATAGGGCAAGCATTGGATACCACATCTATTTCAAAGTGAAATGGGAGAATAAAAAAATTTGATTATTTATTAGTGAGATGTGCCATCAGACAAATGCTACACTATTAGGATCGTGTCTTCTAGTGACACTGAAACTGGCAGGCAAGTTGTTGCTCACTTGACATTTTATGTATGTCCCACTCTATAGTTAATAGAGCATTTTCCGGGCACCTGGGTGGCTCAGTGGGTTAAGCCTCTGCCTTCAGCTCAGGTCATGATCTCAGGGTCCTGGGATCGAGTCCCGCATCGGGCTCTCTGCTCTGAAGGGAGCCTGCTTACTCCTCTCTCTCTGCCTACTTGTGCTCTCTCTCTCTGTCAAATAAATAAACAAGATCTTTAAAAAGAATAGAGCATTTTCCATCTGATCTAAAATATTTTATTTTAAATAATATTAGTTATTTATCTCAGAGAGAGTGAGCAGAGAGAGCAGAAGCATGGCGGGGGGAGAGAGAAAGTGGGAGGGAGAAGTAGACTCCCTGCTGAGCAGGGAACCAGATGCGGGGTGCAAACCCAGCACCCTGGGATGACCTGAGCCAAAGGCAGATGCTTAACCAACTGAGCCACCCAGGTGCTGATCTAAAATATTTTAAAAAACTATCTTAAATCATTTAAAAATACCAATACGTTTAGTTACATTTGTTTCAAAATTACAAAATGAGGACAAGTGAAAATGCCATTGATACGCTGTGAAGAATTTACTTCGTTGTCAGCCTTGACCCTGTGGTGCACATTCTCAAGGGCTCGCACTCTGGTGATGTGTATGGGTCCCTCATAAAGGATCAGCAAAGAGCTGACATCATTTAAAAATAGTTCCTCTGAATATTGGCAAATTCCTCAGTGCTTTTTCTTTTTACCCTTCCTCCAACCTAAAGGAGATAGAATTCATCTTTCTCTTTTACGTATGAGTAGGAAGTTGAAAAAGGAAACAAGCCACTTTAGGTGTTACAGTGATCTAGACACAATTATAGAAAAACAACTGAAATAGAGCATTATTTTATGCTACAATAAAAGATATTCTCACAAGCAGGGAAAACTAACAAGAGTCACAGAGATTAATAGGGAGGATGGAGGAATTTGCACAGTTTAAAAATGTAAGATAAATGAATAATAGTCTTTTTAGAAAGTTGTTGTTGAAACTTCTTTTTTTGATAAATGTATTTTTTGAGACCTAGGTTCTACCTTCTATGATAAATTAGGCGACTCTGGTAAGAAAAAAAAATCTATTAAAAAACATAAAACAAAGGATAGAGCATTAGTCCTGGTTTATGTGTTTACTATTATCACAGAATGATCATTTAAAGTCTCCAGATTAGCATGTGCTGGATAATTTCTATAAATACTGACCCAAACCGGTACCTTTCTTCCAAAAGTTTAAAAATATATGCCATTTTGCTTCTGAAAGAAAAAATACAGCTTTTCCGTAGTTTGCCCATGTCTCTAATTTTTCTCTGAAGTCCATCAGAGTTAGGATGCTGGGGTGGCTCAGTGGGTTAAGCCTCTCTGCCTCCGGCTCGGGTCGTGGTCTCGGGGTCCTGGGATCGAGCCCCGAACTGGGCTCTCTGCTCAGCAGGGAGCCTGCTTCCCCCTTTCTCTCTGCCTGCTTGTGATCTCTCCCTCTGTTAAATAAATAAATAAAATCTTAAAAATAAACAATTAAATATATAAAGCCCATCAGAGTTGAATTCACGTGACTGAATTTTCCCATTAAGCCATTTCTAAGAATTTCTCACAAAATCTAGCAAGACTTATGCTGCTAACGGCCCCAAAGGTCCTTACTGATTGTTTGTTTTGTTTGTGTCTACAGAGACAATCTGTAATTTGATGTCAATGATCCTGATATTTAAGCTATATAAGGTGGAAAAATGAAAAAAGGAAAGAACAAGATTTTTATGGGATTACTCTCACGTAGTTCCTGGGTCATCGATCCGCAGGTTGTCTCTACTTTCGGCTATCAATTCTTCTAGCGGCATTTGCCCTGCTTTAGTGACCGTCCGTTTCCCTAGTAGACTGTAAGCATCTTGGCATGAGGACTCTGTATTAGTCAAAGCATCCCCAGAGAATTCTCCAATTAATGTTTGCTTTATATTATTGATATATTTGTCCAAGATTGATATCACTATGACATTATCTATTACATTCATCTGTTAACTATCTTATAAGCCAATTTCTTTCCTTTTTCTAATTTGAAACTGGCTTTCAAAAATTGATTTATGCAACAGATTTCTTCCTGAAATTAAATATTTAAAATGTGACAATGTTTTCTGGCTAAAGAATCCTGTGTGAATCTTGTGGTCTGAATAATCAAATCTTAATTTACATGTTTTGCCAATGAGGATTTTCACTGGACAGTTTTACTTTAAGGGAAATGCACCCATGTCCTCATTTGGATTTGGAGTAAGATCCCTGAGCTCGTACATTTCTTGCATCCCTAGCCTGAGAGGCAGATCACAGTTTCTCTGCTATGGTTGAGATGGTTCACAAAGACCTAAAAGCAATAGGGAAGATTAAGTGCCAAAAAACACCTCTCAGAAGACTCTCAATTTTCTCTTTTATGTAGTTCATTTGTACTTACTTCTTAGGAAGAGTCCAGAAACTTAAGTGTGCTCCCACAATACTCATGGGATTCTTCTTTCTTTCTTTTTTTTAAAGGTTTTATTATTTATTTATTGAGAGAGAGAGAGAGAGAGAATCCCATACAGATTCTGATCTGAGCACGGATCCCAATGCGGGGTGTGATCTCACAACCCTAACATCATGACCCGAACGAAAATCAACTGCTGGATGCTTAGCTGACTGAGTCACCCAGGTGCCCCATGGAATTCATAACATTTTGTGAAAATTCACACACAAAACACATATGAAATCTATTCTATATTAAGTAATGAATGGGAGCTGGCATACATGGCATTCTAAATTAAATAACAGGACCCTGTAACACCAAAACCTCTGAATGAACTGATATTAAATTACATGAGAAAACAAAATCTGGAAAAATTATTACCTATTCTGAAGTCCTCAGAAATAATGTTTTCGAGATGTGTTCAGTTCCCATCTAAATACCACTGTACCATATCCGGATTCTAGAAAACACTCAGCTGGAAGAGGAGAGATTGACAGGAGACCAGAATTCCCACCAGTTCTTCTGTGGTGTCTTATGCTGGATCTCAAAGTCTCCAGCATTTGGCCCTCCATGTTCCCCTTTGAAATTTATATAAGCTTCATTTTAATATGATTTAAAAATACAAGTTAATGAACTCTACCACTGCAAATTTGGAGTTGGAAGTTGCATGTAAACAGACAGAGGCATCCCCAACCCTTTCTCTATAGCCTTTAAATTTTGATGACTGGCAAAAGCATTTTGTGCTTCTCCTGTAAGTATCAATCTCTTATCCTCTATTCTACTTTATTCACTCAGGGACTAATTACCGACTTTTTATATGAAGCAGCATTACGGTAAGCTCACAGTGGCATGCTCAGATTTTTTCCATCCTTATGGAAAGTAAACCCTTAGGTCTTCTTGAATATATTACAGCACTGGCTTCTCAGTCATACACAACACTCAGACTCTCTCTGAAGATGGAAGATACTGATTTCTGCCTCTCTGGTACCTGCCACATGGCACAGTCTGTAAATCTTCCTGTTCAGCACTTTTTTTCAGTGATGGGTCCTTTGCTGAGCAAGGGGGCTAGGGATTGGGGGGCTAGGGGCTCAAATGGAGTGTGCTGTCTTTTGCCAAGAAGATAACGACCTTTGTTAATTTTCGCATGTGGGAAAACAATTGCATCTTGCCCTTTAAAGGAGATGAAAGTGGGAAAAAGAGGTACTATTTCGCACCTAGAGAACACTTTCTTTTCCCTGAGGCTTTTGGAAGGATGGCGATCTTAAATTGGTACACAATCTGTCCTCAGAAGACCCTTTCCTTTAATATGCCAGAAAAGGAGAAAGGAAATAATTTTCTGTAAGAAATTAATTTTTAAAATTATTTTTAAAGGGTTATATTTAAATTAATTTATATATAAAATTTTGTAAGAACTTTGAGAGCAACTTGCTACTTCTTTTCATATGAACAAAGTTCACTTAATAAAAAGTGAGGGCTGTTTAGGGGTTGGAAATGGAGGACAAGATATTTTTAGTGCTGACATTGAAGATTAAATTCTATCCTGTTTTCAGCAAAACTGCAAACTCAAGATCTTACATTCATCGCTGTTGCGTCCCCTACAAAAATGTGTTTGTGTGTATATGCTTATTAACCCACGAGCTATTTTTAGCAACTGGAATACACAATTCAGTGTCTTCATATGCAAATTACTAACAAGAAAATGAAACTCTTTGGCAGGAGCTGTATGTAAAAACGTGGACAAACAGCATATGCATTATTTATGTACACAGAAATAACAAGCCTTTACAACCACTGATGCTTTGTAACTTACAAGGCACTACAACATGCATTATTTATTATTTACACCTTTATGTCTATGTGTATATGAACTCACTCATTCATTCATCCATCCATCCATCCATTCACTCACTCATTCAGTCTGATAGCCCTGTGCCAGGTATTAAAGATACAGGAATAAAACACAAGTCCCTGTGTCAAGTAGTTTATTTAATGTTATAGAGATAAGCAGTGGCTGTCTTGGGCACATGCAGGATCAGCAGCTTAACTTTCATGCAGGAGGAGAGCAGAGGGGCAAGAGGAGGATGGGCCATCCAGTTTAAGAGTGAAGGACATCCCAGGTCAGAAAGAGTCCGGATTTCAGTCTGAAAGCAAAAGAGGCTCACTGAAAGGCTTTCAGAAGGAAATGGTCAGCTCTCTGAGTTAGAAAGAGCACCAGAAGTGGAGCTCCAGTACCAGAAGTGAGGAGAAGAGATTGGTCTATGAAGGAAGGGAAGAAGGGAGCAGTCTCATGGGAGGACAGTCAGGAGGCTGTCGCAGGAACAGAGGTAAGAAGTACTGTGGACCAGTGGGGTGGGATGAACTTGAAGGGCAACAAGATGGTTGGCTCAACAGGACTTACTGGCCCTGTGTCAATCGAGAGCAGGAGAGAGGGAAGATCCTGGATGACTTCTGGGTGTCTGTCAAGGGAGGAAGGTGGTGGCTATCCTTTCAGCAAGAGGCAGAAGAGGGTATTTGAGAGGGCAGGATTTAGTAAGTCTAGGTCTAGCCATGTTGAATTTAAGGAGCTTGTGGAACACTGTAGATATAGAGGAAATGGCAGGAAATGAAGGCACAGACCTCAGCAGAGAGGCATGGATGGTGGTCAGAATCGGGATTCACCAATAGACTGTTAGATGAAACCCCCAGGCTTAGTGAGAATGTTTAGACAGAAATTGGGCCTAGTGGTGGGATTCTGGAAAAGGCTAGCTTTTAAGGGATGCTTTCTTGAGAAGGTATTATAGGTATTTTTTAAAAAAAATTTTTTTAAAGATTTCATTTATTTATTTGTCAGAGAGAGAGGGAGAGAGAGAGCAAACGAGCATAGGCAGACAGAGTGGCAGGCAGAGGCAGAGGGAGAAGCAGGCTCCCTGCCGAGCAAGGAGCCCGATGCAGGACTCGATCCCAGGACGCTGGCATCATGACCTGAGCCGAAGGCAGCCGCTCAACCAACTGAGCCACCCAGGCATCCCTATTATAGGTATTTTGAAATTAAGACTCAGAGATTAAGTAGCTTTTCTAAGATCTCAAAGTAAGCCAGACCCAGGGAGGGAGAAGCTAACCTTTCCAAGCACTAGTCAATGTGCAAAGGATTTTTTACCTGTTTTCTCATTTAATACTGTTAAGAATCTTATTGGGAAGATATTACTATCTTCATTCTCCAGATAAAGAAACAGATTTCCAGATTTAACACTGCTTTGCCCTAAACCAAAACCTTTTTTTTTTTTTTGCCTTTGACATACTACTATTCTTCCGTATCAAATTCACGGCAGACTTTATTTTTATTTCATGCAGAATTATTTCATAACAGTAAGCAAAAAGCACAAAGTCCATTATGTATTGCATTTCTTGGGAAAGATTCAAAAGGGAATTTTGGCTGGGTGCTCTGACTGTAGTGCCAAGCCTGCCGGTTTTTCTTGAATCATGTGGACTTTTCTATGTGTAGAACATTTTACTTGGCCATGTTTTACACATTTACCAGCTCACTCAATGACCCATATTGAAGTCTTGAGGTTCTGTAGCTACGGCTGCTTAATGGACCTCTCTTCCCCAATGGCCACTGGGTATCTCAAACTCACATTGTCTAAAACTGAGCTCAGTCTCTGTTTTTTTTCTCTGAGTCTATTCCTTCTCCTGTTTTCCCTAGACCAATTATTCGACTGATATCTCTTAGGACTCCATATAGACTCCATATAGACATCACTGCCACCAGGAAGTCTCCCCTGAGCCATCTCTATAGATCCTCTAGCACGTTCCATTTGCCCATCACATGCGTAGATGATAGGGTACTACATGGTTATCTGACTGTCAATTGAGAACAGGGATAGGCCTACTTTGTTAATGGTTACCCTTCCCTCCCCAGGCCTAGCACCATGCCTGGACAAAGCAGGAGACTCTGTCACACTAATCAAGTGAGAGAATGTACTTTCACACTAATTCATACATCAATCGTCCCCTTGCTTGTGCCTGAAAAATCTTCCGAATTATTTCCAGTCCTATCTTCCCCGTCAAGCTCTTCTTTCTTTCTTTCTCTTTTAAGATTTTATGTATTTATTTGACAGAGAGGGAGAGAGATCACAAGCAGGCAGAGAGGCAGGCGGGGGGTGGTGAGGAGCAGGCTCAACGCCGAGCAGAGAGCCCGATGTGGGGCTCCATCCCAGGACCCCGAGATCATGACCCGAGCCGGAAGCAGAGGCTTAACCCACTGAGCCACTCAGGCGCCGCCACCCCCACCCCCCAAGCTTTTCTTGATCTTCCAGTCATTGGTCAGTATCCTGCCTCCCCTACTAAATTGTTCTCTCAAAAGGCAGTGATCCTGCCTTACGTGTATCTTCCACACAGCCCAAACACAGCACCACACACACAAAAGACACCCAATACATATACTATTAAACTTGCTAATTTGAATTAAACTCCCATAAAGCATATGCAGATCAACTCCCTAAGAATATACTGAGCACCTTTTATATGCCAACAGTCCCAGCTGTTAAACTCTTAACTAGTTTTAGGGCGCCTGGGTGGCTCAGTGGGTTAAAGCCTCTGCCTTTGGCTCAGGTCATGATCCCAGGGTCCTGGGATCGAGCCCCGCATCGGGCTCTCTGCTCAGCGGGGAGCCTGCTTCCTCCTCTCACTTGGCCTGCCTCTCTGCCTACTTGTGATCTCTGTCTGTCAAATAAATAAATAAAAAATCTTTAAAAAAAGCAAAACTCTTCAGTAGTTTTAAAGTTTCTCTCCTTGTTCAATTCATAACCCATTTCCAACATCACAGCACAACACATTGCCCGTAATTTGTCTCTAGCAAAAGTACAATTGGATTCAAATCGGATTTGAAGTGGAGGAAACTGAGTTCAGTGACTTAGGAGAAGGGAAAACACTGGGTCTGTCTGATGTTATGAACTGGTAATCTGCGCGCCATGAGGAAAGATCTATTTTGAAGCTGTTCTGTGCTAAGGGGCACAACTGCCACAGAACACTCACATTCTCCTTCTACGTATCAATTTGCAGTTTGTTTTCCCAAAGTGTTGGGGGTAAAAATGAGGGAGGAAGGCTCGCCTAAAGAATTATTTTAAAAACATGAATTAAAATAGATCCTATGTTTCATTAAACTCTCCCAAACCAGATGATAGCAAAAACCACATTAAAATGCTTGGAGAATGAAAAGGCAAAAATAAGGCTCTCTGGCTGGTAACTATTTTGAGGCAGGGAGACAAAATTTAAAGGGGCCCGGGATGAGGCCATTTTCTGGTTTCCCCCTCAATTTCAAATAAAGCTGTGCGTCAAAAAAGACCTAATATAACTGAGGGCAAATACAGACAATGCCTGATGATAGGTGACTTTTCACCTGCGCAGGACACTCAAAACTGCAGCTGCCCCGGCCGGCCAGCCTTGGGAGGCAGAGTCCTCATCTTGTCCTCAGATTATGAAATGTCCACATTCAGAAAAAGCAGCCATTCCTGAGAGAAAAGCTCTTCCACTCCATTCTTGTAGTCACGTCCCCAAGCAGTTTTTGATTCATAACTTTGCATTTGATTTCCATTCAGGAACTTTTGTGGGCTTTGCAAAGTTTTCTTCTTCTCTTAGAATAAGATACGAGGTTTAGTTTGGTTTGTTCAGGTGGTAAGTCAAGACTATGAATAAACCAACGTTACCATATGAAAGAGAATTAAACAGGCAGATCCAAGTGGGGATATATTAAGCCAAATTTAAGCTCGAGTTGTTGAATTTAGCCTGTACTAGATGTCTGGTTTGCCTCGGGATAAATTCAGCTTTCCAGCTAATCGAATGAGGAAAACTGCCTCAGGTATGATAAAATTTACAAGAGAATGCTGTCGAACACTTCTTGTTAAAAATATTAGCTTAAAGGCATTCTTATTGTCTTCGGGATGAAGACTGTATTTGCATTTAATTATCTGACTTCAAACTTTTATGAACTTGGATCAAATATTAGCTTAGCCAATTAAAATATTATTTTGTGTGAGTGTGGCTAAGAGCCCAGTTCATTTCAACTTACTTAGCTTTGGTGGTGATCTACAACTTTCTTATTGACTTTTGGAGAGATGATTTCTAAGAGGTAAAAGGTAACATTTAAGAATTACATGCACATTTAGTAAACAAGGCACCGTATTCAAAGTAAGCAGCTGAAGCCTTTCTCCGCATTACAGCATTAGTCCAGAAGAAAAAAGATATAATCGTCCAGATATTTCCCTCATACAATCAATACTCCTTCATAATTCAGCATCTGAAATAAATCCTTTTCTTTAAAACTACTTCTGTTAGTCCAAAGCCCACAGTGCGGCTGCATTGCCAAGAGCAGCTTTCTGCTGGGCTTTGTTCCCCACAGAAGGCTGGGCAGAACCTGTTGTCTCCCAGGTCTCCCAGGGTTAGCAAGGGATACTGTTCATGCAGAAAAGGAGCAGGAATGAGAAGGGAAGAGAGCGCCATGGGGAAAAGGTTTATGTGAAATGGAAGAACACTCTTTAACAAAATGGAATTGTTGAGGAAAGGCATTCCACAATCTCTATACCAAGCGTCAGTTTGTTATAATTAGCTCGTATTACTCTTAATGCCTATGTGGACTGGGCAGGGAATGTCATACTATCTTTTGGCGAACTTAGTCTTCCTGGCTCCAAGGCTAGGACATGGTAGGTCTCTCTAGTGCCAGAATGACACACATGAGGTCATCACTGTCCTGCTGTGCTCCTTATCCCAAATCCCCTGGGTAATGTGGCCTTTTGCGGTGGTGGGGTGGGGAGGGGGTGCATCTTTGCAATGAGTTGCCTGCAATGCCTCCTATGGACCAGCACCAGGCAAGATTACCTATGAATGAAGTCAAATGTCTGGAGAACCACTGCCTCCCTGGGTCTAATCCCACTCATTGCAACAGAACTTTCAAACCAAGATGTGAACAGAATAGATATATATTATGTGGATATAATATAATAGAATGAATATACTTGTCATGTTAAAGAGTAAGTATTGGGGCGCCTGGGTGGCTCAGTGGGTTAAAGCCTCTGCCTTCGGCTCAGGTCATGATCCAGGGGTCCTGGGATCGAGCCCCACGTCGGGCTCTCCGCTCGACAGGGAGATTGCTTCCGCCTCTCTCTCTGCCTGCCTCTTTGCCTACTTGTGATCTCTGTCTGTCAAATAAATAAATAAATCTTAAAAAAAAAATAAGGAGTAAGTAAATACAGTACAGTCAAGTCAATACAAGGATACAGACAGGGTATGAAGTTTTGCCTCCCATGCACAAGAAATGCAGAATCTGGAAAACATGACCACACCGTTCTGTGGGGTTTACTGCTGGTTCACCGATTCAGACTCAGCGACTCAAACTCTGAAGCAAATTCAGACACTGTATTTAGGTGTTTTGTTTTGTTTTGTTTTTAAAGATTTTATTTATTTATTTGTCAGAGAGAGAGGGAGAGAGAGAGCGAACGGGCACAGGCAGACAGGAGGAGCAGGCTCCCTGCCGAGCAAGGAGCCCGATGTGGGACTCGATCCCAGGACGCCGGGATCATGACCTGAGCCGAAGGCAGCCGCCTAACCAACTGAGCCACCCAGGCGTCCCTATTTAGGTGTTTTTTGACAGGAAGTTTACAGATGTCTTTCTGTTTCATACTATGAGTATCTAACTCATGAGAATGTCTGCCTAAAACCAGCAGCAGAAACAGAAATTCAGGAAATTGAGAGTATTATTGAAGTGTCGTTTATTTTCAAATCCAAGTTTTAAATGCTTTGAGACCTTTTATAAGGTCTATATAAATGGAAGCTTCTTGTATATTACAATTTCTGAGAATGAAGTATTTGCTTGGTTCCTTCAATTTTTATCAAAACCTTGTCATCTATTTTATGTAACTTCTCCCAACACTCTGGCAGGTCTGGCATTAGCCTTCCTGTGAGAGACACACAATCAATTAGCGATAAAATTTGGAGCAAGAATAGGTATTTTAGATGTTCCATCTAACGTTCCCAACCTCCTTTTAGTTGCACCACACTGTATCAACAGCATTACTTTACAGAAACCACTGGTCATTAAAATTGCATTTCTTTAAGTACAAGTTAAATTCAGCTTTTTGTCGCCAAGGTGGATGGCTCTGAATTAGTGAGGTTTATTGTGTTCTGTTTCCACCTGCACTAAAAAGTAGCATCACAAGCATTGAAATTCTTGCAGCTTTCTGCCCATGAGAACTGTTGTTTATATATACGCCTCTTCTAAATATCCAAGACTACTCTTCAAGACCTAGATACACTTCTTACTTATTAATACATCATTTCCCTTGGCTTATCAACATCCTGCTGCTCAGTAAGATCAGAAGTTGAAAAATCATTCAGATGACCAATACTTATTCTGAATTACTGGGACTATAAAAAGAAAAGAGAGCTCTCTGGGGTGAAAAACTAGTAGACTTAAGGGAAACCGATGACCTAACAAAATCATTAAAACCAAATACCAATTTGGGAAACATGAATTAGTAATTCATCCAATTGCTCAGGGATACGTATTTGTATGTGAAAGATAGAAAATCCATATTACCAATTTGTTTTGTATTTGTTTAACCATGTGGCAGAGAAATAACAGGAAAGATCAAGAAAGATCAGTCTAAGAACTTTCAAGAGCTTCCAACATTTTGCAAAGGAAGCGATCTTTATTTTTTGAAGTGCTAAAACAGATAGTAATGATACTAAAATATCTCACATCTGATCGTACTTGCTTTACCTTATTTTTTTAAGAGTTTATTTATTTATTTGTCAGAGGCAGAGATCCTTTGGTCATGGGATTGAGCCCCACATCGGGCTCTTTGCTCTGCAGGGAGCCTGGCTCTTCCTCTGCCTTCTGCTCCTCTTACTTGTGTTCTCTCTCTCTCTGCCTCTGACAGAGATCCCAGGATCCTTTGGTCATGGCCTGGGCGGAAGGCAGATGCTTCACTGACTGAGCCACTCAGGGGTCATTGATCATATTTTGGAAAATTCTATGCTCAAATTCTAAGCCCTGTCTAGGAAAGGAACTATGAATGTGTGCTCACCATGCCTTTTCACACCCAGATATCATTAGTTTAGTAGTCAGAAAATGCTTATCCTCTGGCAGTTGCATTATACCCAACTCTTGATTATTTAGGGGAATTATTGATCCTTGCATTTCCACAGCTGGGAAAAATGAAATGAGGTGATTTCAGATCTGTGAATACTGTACTAGCCAACTGGCCTTGGGAAGAGGAAAACTGCTGTTAAGTCTCAGTTTCCTCATCTTTTAAAATGTACTGGGGGAGGCAGGGTGACAGACATGTCTCCAAAGTCAAGGGAAGCAAGGGCAAAATGAACTCCTGGACTTTATCAGGATGAAAAGCTTCTGTACAGCAAAGGAAATAGTCAACATAACTAAAAGACAACCTACAGAAGGGGAGAAAATACTTGCAAATGACTTATCTGATAAGGGGTTGGTATCCAAAATCTATAAAGAATTTATCAAATTCAACACTCAAAAAAACCAAAAAATCCAGGCAAGAATTGGGTGGAAGATATGAACAGACATTTCTACAAAGATGACATACAAATGGCCAACAAACAAATGAAAAAATTCTCAACATCACTTGGCACCAGGGAAATACAAATCAAAACCACAATGAGACACTACCTCACACTGGTTAGAATGGCTAAACTAATAGGTCAGGAAACAACAGATGATGGCCAAGGATGCAGAAAAAGGGGGAATTGTTGGTGGGAATGCAAGCTGGTGCAGCCACTCTGGAAAACACTATGGAACTTCCTCAAAGAGTTAAAAACAACTA
Organism: Taxidea taxus jeffersonii; assembly: GCA_003697995.1. Taxonomy (NCBI): domain Eukaryota; kingdom Metazoa; phylum Chordata; class Mammalia; order Carnivora; family Mustelidae; genus Taxidea; species Taxidea taxus. Next base: position 60,515 of record RCUC01164764.1, read on the forward strand.
TACTATGACCCAATAATTATACTACTAGGTATTTATCCAAAGGATACAAACATATTCAAAGGGGCACGTGCACCCCAATATTTCTAGCAGCAATGTCCACAACAGCCAAAATATGGAAAGAGCCCAGAAGTCCATCAACAGATGAATGGATAAAGATACAGTACGTATGCGCGCGCGCACGCGCGCACACACACACACACACACACACACACACACACACACACACACGGAATATGGAATATTATTCAGCCATCAAAAAGAACAAATCTTGCAATTTGTAAAAACGTGGATGGAACTAGAGGGTTTTATGCTAAACAAAATAAGTCAGTCAGAGAAAGACAAATACCAAATGATTTCACTTATCTGTGGAATTTAAGAAACAAAACTGATGATCACAGAGGAAGGAAAAATAAGAGGAAAACAGGAAGGCAAACCAATTAAGAGACTCTTAACTGTAGGAAACACACTGGGGGCTGCTGGACAGGAGGGAAGTGGGGGAGATGGGTTAAGTGGGTGATGGGCATTAAGGAGGGCCCTTGATGGAGTGAGCACTGGGTGTTATATGCCACTGATGAATCACTAAATTCTACCCCTGGAATTAGTAATACACTATATATTAACTAAATTGAATTAAAAAACAAAATGTATAATGGGGTTTTAAGCTTAAAAAAAAAAAAGAAAGGTATTTTAACAGTAACTGCCATGAAGTAGGCCAGTATTCCTGGGTCACAGAGCAGCACTGGTCATTTCATCCTCTTTCACTGGTGAGTTTGCTAAACATGAACTACTTCCACCCACTCAGTGCTATTCTAAAGGAAAGCTCAGATATGGTTCTTCCTGAGCCCAAGGCCTCTCTGCCAGCTTCTCCAGACATTGGCTCTGGTCTATGACATCAGAAATAGTGTTAACACGCTAAGCTGCTCTGAGCAATTCACTGTGCTTTCCCTGAGAGGGCACTCAGGTCCACGGACGTTCCTCTACATCAGGGTGCCACTCCCATGCCTAAGACAACCCTCCCTGGAATTTGCCCTGGAGAACCAGTACCATCTACTCTTCACCTGAGCCTCATGATGGCTTAGTGAGTAGATCCACATCAGGCTCAAGGACAGTCCGGAACCACTTCTCCAAACTACAGTTGGTATTTAATTAAACAGCTGTCATCTTGTGGGGTAGAGGATTAAAAAAAAAAATGTTGAAAACTTGATTTTTGGCTTATCTGTGGATTCAGTGTTGTCCTTAAGCCTCCATTAACAGAAAATCAGGGATAATGTTTTAAGTTCCAATCCAGTGAAATTAGCAAATTGGCAGTGATGACTTAAGAACCACCCATTTCTATGGGAGTTCTTCCTCGAGCAAACCATGGTGTATTTCCTTTCTGGTTGTAAAGAAACAAAAGGGGCTTTCATTTCCCAAATTTTAAAATAAGTATTTCTTCAAAGCATTAAACAAATCTTAAAAAAAAATTATTCTTGACATACTTGGCTGTCTTTCTCCCAGTCTATTGCATAATTAATAATAAGTGAAAATAGTATCTTTTGAGGTTCATTTTAAACTCTATGAATATCATCTGGATATAAAACTATTTCTTTTAAAGATGCATAAATATCAGGGATGCCTGGGTGGCTCAGTTGGTTAAGCGGCTGCCTTCGGCTCAGGTCATGATCCCAGCGTCCTGGGATCGAGTCCCACATTGGGCTCCTTGTTCGGCAGTGAGCCTGCTTCTCCCTCTGCCTCTGCCTGCCACTCTGTCTGCCTGTGCTTGCTCCTGTGCTCTCTCTCTATCTGACAAATAAATAAATTTAAAAAAAAAATCTTAAAAAAAACAAGATGCATAAATATCAGATTGCATGAGGTGAACAGAGCAACTGTTTATCTTTTCTAACACTATCTCAAAGCAAACAAATCCCTCATCATCCAACAGATAGGTAATTAAGAACAGTTCTTACTTTTCTGATTAAATCAAAAGTCACGGTGGAAAGTGAGTCAGTTTGATGTGCAAAAATTTGTATTATTTTTCAACTACTTCTAAGCATTTTAAGTTTGTGAATTATAAGCCCTTTATATTTATTACTGATGGCCTACTAATAAGAATCATGTCAGCAATGAACTTTGTTTTTAAGGTAAACTTAAGCCCCATGTAGGGCTTGAACT
>RCUC01164765.1:0-48492 GCA_003697995.1 Taxidea taxus jeffersonii
AAAACAAACAAACAAAAATCCAGGCTTTAAGAATATAATGTGAATAGGGACCTGTAGTGGTTTTCTGGAAGTGGATCTCCCTATGTTGGGATTGAGGCAGGTTTTACTTAGAAGTTCAGTTGTGCCAGAGTGCAGGGACATGAGATTTGGAGCTAACAGGCTCAGCAGCCGGTGTTGGGGTGGAGCTGTACTGGTCAGATGACTCTGAATTTATGCTGAAGGTCAGGGGATAAAAATGGTACCTGCTGGTTCCTTTGTCCCCAGAGTGGTGTCTCCATGAAAGTTACCTTTCATGAACATGTTCCAAGAATGAATAACCACCCCAGGTGGTCCTCAGATCATTCTCTCTGCCTCTGGCTGCTTGCATGCCTTCTCTGCATGAGTAGGGTAGCACATGCATGGCTCTATCTCAGTCAAATTTGCAGACCTTTAAACTCTAGTCTTCAATCCCTAGCTGGTTGCAAAAACTGAGCCACTCTCCTTTCTCCAGCCAATGGGTTTGAGGAAGTCTTCTCCTTGAACATTTCCTTGAAGATTCTCTGTGAACAGGGCTTTCTCCCTTCCATAGCATTCATGATCCATTTCCCCCCGCAAACCACAACTCTGCACTCCCTACCTTCTTCAATGTGGCCTATTCTTCTATTTGTGGAATTTGTTTGATCAGTCCTCAAGTCAGTTTCTAGGGTATTCAGAATGATTCGATAGATACCTAGTTGATTACAAAGAATGAGATGAGCTTAGGATCTCTTCTATAGGGCTGTCTTAGCTCCTCACCCTTCACTCTTATTTAATATAGTATTTTATTCTTAAAAGTTGGACTGAATTTATTTTTGTGAAAGAATGAATCCACTTTAATTAAGAACCTTAGATAATCATATTCCAAATGCCAAAATAATTTAATGGAAAAAGCTTGCTGATAAATGTTTAATGAGCATTTGGTTCATGAAATTAAGCAATGAATATCTTCTTTTTTGCAGATTTAAAAATTATATGATAAGAAGTAAATGTCCCATCTCAAGCAAATGCTTACTTTTGAAAACATCACCATATTATCATACAGTTTCTTTTTATATTAAATATTTTATTTATTTATTTGACAGAGAGATCACAAGCAGGCAGAGGCAGGTGGGGGGAGGGGGCAAAGCAGGGTCCCTGCTGAGCAGAGAGCCTGATGCAGGGCTCAATCCCAGGACCCTGAGATCATAACCTGAGCTGAAGGCAGAGGCTTTATCCCACTGAGACACCCATGTGCCCCTATCATATAGTGTCTTGTGATGAGAATATTTCCCATTATATATTTTAGGAAAATTCATATTTATGCCTTTGTAAATCAAGCTCATAATCAGTTAATAGTCTATAAATCTCTAAAGACTCACTTAGTTTTAGTATAAAAATATCCAAACTTAATTTTTTAAAATATTTATTTATTTATTTGATAGAGAGAGCACATGAGATCACACGTAGGCAAAGAGGTAGGCGGGGGCTGGGGAGCAGAATCCCGATGTGGGACTCCGTCCCAGGACCCTGAGATAATGACCCGAGCCGAAGGCAGTGGCTTAATCCACTGAGCCACCCAGGCGTCCCTGGATCTTTATTTTTGAAGAAAAAATCTTATTTCCAATTCGAGTAAGTCACTGTCATGTTTGGGATAATACAGGGCTTCTAACATTTTTATTCTAGCTTCCTTATTTATCTTTTCCCTCATAAAATAGAAAATATAACGGAATTATCCCACCAACAGTGACGGTTATATATATATTATATATAATTTATTAATATACAAATGAAATATATATTTATATAAAACTGTGGTACATAATTCACCCAAATCAAACCCCCAATTTTGGTTGATTAGAGTTATGAGAATACAAAATGTATCATGAAATATCCATAACAGAAATTATCTTCAACAAAGGTCAACAATGTCCTTGGGGGATATAAAATTTCAGTGTTTAGAGGAGTGCTTTGGAAGTGGCTCTCATTTTTTACTCAGCACTATATAATATGTAACTTCCATCAATCCTTTTATACTATAGTTCTTATTCTTTAATAATCCATTTTGCATCTTCCCAATCATAATTATTTATATGTGGTACACCTGTAATAAGTTGTTTTCTTATGAGTCATCTAGATTTCCCCAGGATCCCTCTCATAAAAATATATAAACTTAATATTCTCTTCAATATGGGAGGACTTCTAAGTTCATGAAGAATTTTATCCTTAATCTTTACATCTATCATTTTCCCTGAAAACTGGGAATTAGAAGAACCGGTGTTCATTATTTAAGAGTAAAATTTAATAGAAATAAAACAAATATTCATCTATCAATATTGATAAGTAGATACAAGATATATTATTTTTCTTTATAGAAATCTGGCAATGGTATAACATGTATTGTTGTTTTGTTCTCTTTTAACTATTTTAAGGATATATACTATGTATATATACTATTAATATACTATTAATATTAATATTATATTAATATTAATATTAATAGTATATTAATATTAATATACTATTAAAAGTAGTATACTGGATAACACCATCAAGCTGGATTGTTTCCATTATCACTTCTACATATTAGCAAAACCTTATTGCCCACAAGTTAGGAGGAAATAACGACCTTTTCCTTTATTGAAAAATTATCGCAAAGAAAACAAAAAGAGTGATAAAGAATATACATTTTGTCAATTCTCAATTATTTTAATCTTCTAAATTATTTTAGTCCCTGCCTTTAATCCTGGAATAATACTGTTAAGGAGTATACAAGGTACAAGTAATCTACTTCTGACCAGAGGACTAATGAGAACTTCCTCTACATTTTTACAGAGCACAGCCTCTGAATCACTCTTCTCAGGGCCCCTATCACCTCCTTGTTTCTCAGACTGTAGATGAGGGGGTTGAGCATTGGGGTCAGGATGGTGTAAAAGACAGCCAAAACCTTGTCCTCTGTTGGAGATTGGAAGTATCTTGGATGTAAATAAGTGTAAGCAAAGGGTGCCTAGTAGAAAGTCACCACAGTGAGATGGGTGCTACAGGTCGAATAGACCTTCTTCCTGCCCTCTGTTGACTGCATGTGGCAAATGGCAAAGAGAACCCAGCCATAGAAACATACAATGCCAATGAAAGGAAACACAAGGAACAGGGTGGTGCTCACAAACACTGTGTACTCATAGACCCAGTGTCCATGCAGGCCAGAGTCAACATGGCAGGACCATCACAGAAGAAATGGTTGATAGTCCTGGTTCGACAGTAAGATATGTTGAGGACATATACAGTGTGGGCACAGGAGTTGATTGAGCTCATTATCCAACATCCTATTATCATCAAAGCACATATTCTTTTACTCATATGAATGGGATAGTGGAGAGGAAAACAAATAGCCACATAGCGATCATAGGCCATTGAGGCCAATAGTAATCCCTCTCCACCTGCTAAAGTCAAGAAGAAGAAGCTCTGAACCCCACACCAAATGAAAGAAATAGTCTTATTCCCAAAGAGATAATCAAAAGCCATCTTGGGGACAATAGTGGAGATGAAATTCAGGTCCACGAGGGAGAGCTGACTAAGTAGAAAATATATTGGTGTGTGGAGATGGGTATCCACAAGGATGAGGATGATCATGGACAGGTTGCCAAAAAGAGCCATTAGGAAAATGAGAACAATCAGAATGAAGAAGAACAAGCCAGTTCTTGATGGTGGAAACAACCCCAATAAGAAGAAATCTATAGAAGTTTGGTTATTATATTCCATGGGACATTAATTTAGTTTTCCCTAAAGACAGACACACATAAAGTATAAAAAAATAAATTCTTATTAATTCGTTATTTTAATTACACTGTGATTTATTTAAGAGACATTGCAACTTAAAATAGTAATAATAATCGGGGTGCCTGTGTGGCTCAGTCAGTTAAGAGGCTGCCTTTGGCTCAGGTCGTGATCCCAGGTCCTGGGATCAAACTCCAAAATGGAATCCCTTCTCAGTTGGGAGTCTGCTTCTCTCTCTCCTACTGACCCTCCCTCTGCTCTTGCACTCTCTCTCTCTCTCAAATGATTACTCTTTTTAAAATATCTAAAAACAATAGTTAACACTTAATTTTAAAAAAAACTCACATTTTTCCTCATAGATAAAATTTTATGAGCCAAACATCCATGTCTAAATATTTAAAAATATTTTATAGAAATCTGTAAATTTGTGAGAATTAGTCATTTTTGTAATGGCTTTATTAAGATATGTATATTTTATTTCACTACATAAATTTAACTCTTAACAAAGTCAGAAGTTATACCTTATATGTACGCATTATAAATAAATATAAATTAATTAAATTACACTCATTTGAATATGATTTTATGACTCTTAGGGGATGCTTGTTTAATTATTAAGACCAATATTTCTGAAATTATAGTAGCCTGTAGAGTCATTCTGCAGATATATATTCATGTCCTTTGATTTCTGAAGCCTGCCAAATCAAGCTTTTTAGCAAGCATCATTTTTTCCTCCTTTTTTCTGCACAAATATACAATGAATTATTTTTGCAAATACTATTTTCACAGAAACAACTTTATTCCTTCTTCTCACATAAATTAAAGAATAAATTCTTGTGAAAAGTATTTACTTAAACTAGTGTTTTAAGAAGTTATATGAGAACTAGTTTAAACACTAGTTTAAGTAAACACTTTTCATAAGAACTTATTCTTTAATTTTTTTGTAATTTCCATGACTCTGTTCAAGTTCTTTGGAAAAAGTTTTGTATTCCGTTCATCTGCTTCCCAATAGTTACATGATATTATGCACTGTGTTATGACATATCTTTTTTACTTATTCCTTTTTTGTTTGTTTTTGTGTATTTAAAACTAATTTCATTCTAAATAAATACGACTTCAACAAATATATGTGTCACCCCTCTATCATAAAACTTAGTTAACATAATGTTAAACAAGTAGAAGGAGGACTTAACATGATGGAGAATTAGGGGGGCCTTAAACTTATCTCATCCCTTTTAACACAGCTATATAGTTGTCAAACCATTCTGAACACTGAATAAATCAATTGAAGGTCTGAAAGTACAAAAACTGCAAATCTACAAGTAGAAAAATGACCAGAGATATAGCTGTGGATAAGGCAGTGGGGAGGGATCCTGATTATGGGGGCTATAGGAAAGTATTAGAAACAGTGGAGGACAAAATCTGAACCTTTAGAAGGTTACTAGATTGGGATATGTGTCCTGCTTAAGGGTGCTTAGGTTTCAAAGTGATGTGGACTCACAGGTGTGACACTATGGTCTGAGGATCCTCTGAGTTAAAAGAGTGGCTGGCTCCTAAGTGCTGCAATGTTCCCAGAGATAAGAGAGTGGAAGCCAGCTGAGAGCAGCGAGTGTTGACACTGGATTTCTGCTCTGTTTTGTTATAAACTGTGAAGCTATATCACTTCTCCTGAGACAACTCAGCAAACAACAAAAGCATGGTGAGACCCTCTCCTGAAGGATCAGCACTGGTCCACACGATGCCAGTTCCTAAAATATGGAGATGTGAAAGTTAATCATATGCCTGAGATAAAAACCTGTCACAGCCAAAGTGAAGGTGGGGTTCTAATGGAAACACACAGCACAGGAGTGATTGATTGCTCTTATGTGGGACTCCCTGAAGAGTGGGGTGGCACAAACTTTCATCTCCAAAGCTAGAGAACAAGGCACCACAATATTCATCCCACCCATCAGTGCTAAACAGAGAAAAAAACAGCACAACAAAGTGGAGATCAGAGCTGCTTACACCAGGCCTGCCCTAGGTGCATTTCCACTAGGGCAAATCCACTGATAATCAGCACAACAGTCTTTTCCTCCCCAAGATCACAATGAACAACTTGCTCACAGAAAGTTTATTTATCATAAAGTGCTGTAAAGCTTCAGCTCTAGGAGAAAATAGTATAGTATCTAGTTGCCATTTTACTTTACTCTTTGTTTTTAATATTATTTTTCTCCTATTTTTTCATTTTAAAAAATTCATTTTATTTTTATTTTTATTTTATATATACACTTTGTGTATTATATATATAGTTTATTTTTACTTTCTTTTTTTAAGATTTTATTTATTTATTTGACAGACAAAGATCACAAGTAGGCAGAGAGGCAGGCAGAGAGAGAGGAGGAAGCAAGTTTCCTGCTGAGCATAGAGCCCAACGTGGAGCTTGATCCCAGGACCCTGGAATCATGACCTGATCCAAAGGCAGAGAATTTAACCCACTGAGCCACCCAGGCACCCCTATTTTTACTTTATTATTATTATTACATAATCATTATTATTTATGTTGGAATCTAGAAGTTTGTTTTTTTTTTTTTTTACAAGCAGCCCAAAGCATACCAAGTACATAGATTTTTTTTCCCCTTTGTTTTTGTTGTTCTTGTTTTATTTTTGTTTTTGTTTGTTTTTTACTTATTTCTTCTTTTCTCTTCTGGACCAAATGATGAGAGAGAAAAATTAATCCCAAAAGAAAGAACAGGAAAAAGACTCAAGGCCAGAGATTTAATCAATAAAGATATAAGTAAGTTGTCTGATCTAGAATTTAAAACAATGACTATAAGTATAGTAGTTGGGTTTGGGAAAAGCATTGAAGACACGAGAAAATCTCTTACTGCAAAGATAAAAGAACTAAAATCTAGTTAAGCTGAAATTAAAAATTCTATTGACATGCAGTTCAAAGCAGAGGCCATAAAAATGAAGATGGACAAAACAGAGGGGTGACTTAGTAATCTAGAAGAGAAAATTATGGAAAATAATGAAGCTGAAAAGAAGAGGGAAACAAAAGTCATGGAACACAAAGTTAAAGTTAGGGAACTCGGTGACTTATTAGAATGTAATAACATTAATATCATAGGAGCCCCAGAAGATGAAAAGAGAGAAAAACTGGTAGAAAGTTTATTCAAACAAATTATTGCTGGATGCTTCTCTAATCTGGAGAAAACACAGATATCAAAATATGAGAACTCCCATCAAATTCAACAAAAGCTGACCATTACCAAAGCACCTCACATTCAAATTCACAAGCTTTACAGACAAGCTTTACAGACAAGGATAAAATGCTGAAAGCAGCAAAGAAAAAAGTCAATAACTTTCAAGGGAAAATAGTTCAGGTTGGCAGATCTGTCCACCAAAATATGGCAGGCCTTGAAAATAGTGGAAGCAATATTTAATATGTTGAATGGGAAAATATATAGCTAAGAATTCTTTATCCAGTAAGGCCATCATTCATAATAGAAGGAGAGATGAAGTTTCCCAAACAAATAAACATGAAAGGAGTCCATGACCACTAAACTAGACTTGCAAAAATTTTAAAGGTGACTTTTTGAGTTGGGTGGCAGAAAACAAAACAAAGCAAAACAAAACAAAATGAAAATGAAGACAAGAAAGGACCAGAGAACATCACCAGAAATCCCAACTATACAGAATACAAAATAGAACTAAATTCATACCTATCAATAATAATTTGGAATGTAAATGAGCTAAATTATACAATCAAAAGACAGAATGTCAGAATGGATTAAAAATACTACATCTAGGGGTGCCTGGGTGGCTCAGTGCGTTAGGCCTCTGCCTTCGGCTCAGGTCATGATCCCAGGGTCCTGGGATCGAGCCCTGCATCGGCCTCTCTGTTCAGCGGTGAGCCTGCTTCCTCCTCTCTCTCTGCCTGCCTCTCTGCCTACTTGTGGTCTCTCTCTCTGTGCCAAATAAATAAATAAAATCTTAAAAAAAATACTACATCTATATATTGCCTACAAGAGATTCTTTTTATTTTATATTTTATTATATTTAAATTCAATTAATTAACATATAGTGTATCATTAGTTTCAGAGGTAGAGTTCAGTTATTCATCTGTTACATATAACATCTAGTGTTAATTACATCATGTGCTCACTTTAATGCCCATCATCCAGTTACCCCATCATCCACCCATCTTCCCTACATCATACTTCAGTTTGTTTCATATAGATAAGAGTCTCTTATGATTTGTCTCCAACTGTTTTCATCTTATTTTATTTTTTCCATCCCCAATGACCCATTATTTTGTTTCTTAATTTCCACATATAAATGATATCATAGGATAATTTTCATTCTTGCATTGATTTATTTCACTTAGCATAACATCTATGTCACTGAAAATGGTAAGATGTCATTTTCGATGGTTGAGTAATAGTCTATAGTGTGTCTACACACACAGTATAATAAATATAAATTAATATTTAATTAATAATTAATTAATAATAAATATAAATAAATATAAAGTATATACACATATACATTCAGATTGAAAGTAAGGGGATGGACAATAATCTATCATGATGATGGACATCAAAATAAAGCTAGAGTAACCATACTTAGACAAAACAGATTTTAAACAGACACTGTAACTAGAGATGAAGAACAGTATTTTGTCATAATGAAGAGTTTTATTTAACAAGAAGATCTAACAATTATCAATATTTATGCCCCCAAATATATAAATCAATTAAATGTAAATAAAAACAAATTCACTAACAATAATAAAATAATAGTAGGGGATGTTAACACCTCCTTACAGAATGAACAGATCATCTAAGCAGAAAATCAACAAGAAAACAATGGTCCTGAATGACACCCTAGACCAAATGGACTTGACAGATATATTCAGTACATCACATCCTAAAGCAGCAGAATATCCATTCTTTTTGAGGACACATGAAATATTCTCTAGAATAGATCACAATCTGGGTCACAAGTCAGTTAATATGTACAAAATGATTGAAATCATACCACACATTTTTTTTTCAGATCACAACACTATGAAACCTAAGTCAACCACATGAAAAAACTTGCAAAACCACAACTACATGGAGGTAAAGAACATCTTATTAAAGAATGAATGGGCTAACCAGGAAATTAATGAAGAAATAGAAAAAAAAAAATTGAAGCAAGTGAAAATGAAAACACAAAGACCAAAACTTTTAGGATGCAGCAAAGCAGTTGTAAGAAGGAAGTATATTGCAATACAGGCCTACCTCAAGAATTTAGAAAGGTCTTAATACACAGCCTTACTTTATACCTAAATGAAGAAGAAAAAGAAATGCATATAAAGCCTAAAGCCAACAGAAGAAGGAAAATAATAAAGCCAGTGAATAAATAATGATACAGAAGCAAACAAACAAACAACACACACACACACAAACAATAAAACAGATTAACAAAACTAAGAATCAGTTCTTTTAAAGAAGTAATAAAATTCATAATCCCCATCCAGACTTATCAAATATAAAGCAGAAAGAAATAATTAAAATTACTAATAAATGAAAAGAGATGGCAATCAACACCACAGAAATACAAACAATCATAAGAGAATACTATGAAAAATTATGTCAACTAACTGGGAAACCTGGAAGAAATAGACAAATTCCTAGAAACCTACAAACTACAAAAACTGTACCAAGAAGAAATAGAAAATTGGAACAGACCCATTAGAAGCAAAGGAATTGAATTAGAGATCAAAAATCTCTTAGGAAACAAAAGTCCAGGACTGGATGACTTCCCAAGGGAATTCTACCTGATATTTAAATAAGAGTTACCTGTTTTTTCTCCAACTGCTCCAAGGGATAGAAATGGAAAGAAAACTTTCAGACTCATTCTATTAAGCCAGTATTACCTTGATTCCAGAACCAGAGAGAGATCCTGTTAAAAAACGGTATTAAAATTCAATATCACTAATTAACACCAATGCAAAAATTCTCAATAAAATCAATTCAACAATAAATTAAAAGAATTATTCACCAGGATGAAGTGGGATTTATTCCTGAGATGCAGGGATAGTTCAACGTTCACAAATTGATCATCACACAATATTAATAAAAGGAAGGAGAAGAACCATATAATCCTGTCAATAGAGGCACACAAAGCATTGGATGGATTAGAGAATCATTTCTTTTTTTTTCTTAATAAAAACCCTCAATAATGCAGGGATAAATAGACCATACTTCAACATCATAAAGGCTATATATAAGTGACTCACAGCTAGTATCATCCTTAATGGGAAAACACTATGATCCTTTACCGTAAGGTCAGAAACAAGTTGTTCAACATAGTACTGTAAGTCTTAGCATCAGTAATCAAAGAACAAAAGAAAGAAGGAACTACAAATTGGCAAGAAGATATAAAACTTTAACCATTTACAGCTATTCTACCAGAAAATTGCTAGAAATAATACATGGATTCTGCCTAGCCACAGTATATAAAATCAATTTTCAGAAATCCGTTGCATATCTGTATAACAGTAATAGAGCAGAAGAAAAATAAATCAAGGAATTAATCCCATTTGAAACTGTACAAAAACAATAAGATAACTAGGAATGAACCTTTCTAGCAAGCCATAAAAGACTCTTAAATATAGAGAACAAACTGAGCATTGATAGAGGGCTGGGATGGAGGATTGGCTAGTTTGGTAATGCATATTAAAGATGGCACATCTTGTGATGAATACTTGTTTTAGTATGTAAGTAATTAAACACTGGGTTCTACTCCAGAAAACAATACTGTAATCTATGTCAACTAAATCAAATTAAAAGAAGAAGAAGGAGAAGGAGCAGAGGAAGAAGAAGAAGAGGAGGAGGGGGGAGGGGGATGAGGGATAAATCTGTATAAGTGTAAAGAAATTGGGAAAGAGACCACATGAGGAATTCATATATGGAAAAAAATACATTTTTGGTAGATAGAAATTTTAAGATATGATCACTTAAAAGGAAGAGGAGAAATGGTATTTTGAGAGTATTCTATATGGGAATTAGTGGTGAGGATATCCGGAAGAAATATCATCAGTGAGTAAGTCCAGCATGCTGTGATGAAAAAGGATTGTAGTGCTTCATTTTCCAATAGTCTTTTAGGTTCAAAGCCATCAGACTATTGGGGAAGTCATTACATGAAAGACAGAGGTACACACACACAGAGACACACACACTCATCAAGATAAAAATGATCAAATAAATTCATGAAAACTTTACAAAATATATATTTTCAGATAAGTATGAGAAGTTGTTACATCCAAAGTAAAATCATCATGTGTTACATAAAATGAAAATGCCAGATAACAATAACGGACTTTTGAAAATTAAAAGGATAATAATGATATAATTAATGTAATGAGAGTTTCGAAAGATAAGTTGAAGAAAACTAACCATAAAGAAAAAAACAATAATGAGACAAAATTTGAGATTCAGGACAGATAAGAGAATGAGAGGATTAATATAAGATGATTCAAAATAAGATCTCCTGGTTGGCTCAGTTGGTTAATTTGTCAGCTCTTGGTTTTTGGCTCAGGTTATGATCTCATGGGTCATGGGATTGAGCCCTGAGTCAGCTTCTACACTCAGTTGGGACTCTGCTGGAAAAATTCTCTCCCTCTTTGCCCGCGCCCCACTCATGCAAGCTCTCTCTTTCTCTCAAATAAATAAATCTTTAAATAATGATAATAATTTTTAAAGATTTATTTATTTATTTATTTGACAGACAGAGATCACAATTAGGCAGAGAGGCAGAGAGAGAGGAGGAAGCAGGCTTCCCACTGAGCAGAGAGCCTGGTGTGGGGGTCGATCCCAGGACCCTGAGATTATGACCTGAGCCAAAGGCAGAGGCTTAACCCACTGAGCCACCCAGGCACCCCTGATAATAATATTTTTTAAAAATATGACCTAGTATATACTTCTTGTCAATCCTGAGAATGAATGTGACATGAATATTTTAAAGTGAATACTACTAAGCAAAAACATTTTCTCAGAGGCATTATATATGAGATACAATATTCAAATAGAATGCAATAAATATAAGAAATAAATGAGAAATAATCTATTAGTTTATTGAAAATACAATTATCTTTTTGAAAAAAAATTCTTAATGATTATCAATATCTCCTAAAAAGAGATCTTAATTTCTTTTTGAGTGAAATTCTAGTAATATTAAAAAAAAGGTATAAAAATGTAAATAAATTAACACCAGTAGTTATATACTACATATGCAACCAACAGGTTCTAAAGATGGAACAATGTTGTCAATGCATGTCTCTGAAAATAAAATGGGATGTAACTATGTTGAAGGAGGAGGGAAGGAGAAGGAAAATTTGGTAACATAGGGAGGTGGCAACACATAACTCATAGTGGCCTGAGGTACAAATTATGGTCTTGTCTTTGGGTTGAGAAATCAACCATTAGATGGTAAGCATATTATTTAAAATATCATAAAAAGGAAATTTATAAAATAATTTAAAGATTTTTCTTGAGGGTCTGGAGGAGTTGGTGATGAGACCATAATTTTACCTGTAGTTTGTTAATGCCCTATCCATGCATTATTTGAATAAAATATTAAAGTGATATTAAAGTTATTTCAGTTAATAACTTGCTTGTACTCAAATTACTGCCTATGTCAATCTCTAAATCCATTGTGAAAAACCTAGAGAATTTTCCTGGTTGTATATGGAGCAATTAATTTTCAGTTATTATGCAGTCATAGTCAACTTTCAGAGGAAAACTTGGAGAGTTATTTCAGTGTGTCAATTGGCATTTGGATAAGAATGGGACCAGCATATTGGGACTGATTAATAGGATACAATTTCCATTATTAGTTTCAATTATTGACAGGATTAAAAATGAGTTATTTGTAGTTACCAATGAAATTAACATTGGTAGTACTACTACCATTTGCATTTTCTACTGAACCAGCTATGGCAAAGATTTCATGAGGTACAACTAATGAATCATCAATCATTATATAAAAAAAAATGCGTTATGTCTTGGCTAATTGAATTTAAATTAGAAAAAGATTACATGGGGTAGATGGTATTATCTCTGCTTAATCACGGGAAAGTAAAAAACACAGAATAGAAATCATGAATGGCAAATTTTTTTGTTTGGTGTCACATGACTACTAATAAAGCGTCATTTTGATGATCTCTTTGTTCCTACATGCTAATAACTTGCCATGTGATGTCACTTAAAGAAGTATTTCATCTGACATGGAAACCCAGTATGGTATTGAATACCTGGTTCAAGGTGCAAAGTAAAGAGTACTGTTTTTTGTATGTAAAAATAAATTACATTTTTTCCCCTTTATTTTGATGTTACCCAATGAAATAGTAATCTATTTTAAACCACTTACAAAAGATTTTTACCTGTCTTGATCTATTAAATTTCACTAAAACTTTTTGGCTTTGTAATCAACATTATTGACAATATACAGTGGAGAAAAAAGAAAGAAATTGTTTCTTAGTGAATTGGAGAACTAAGCCTTAAGCCTGAACAAAGTCCATTCATGGAAGAGAAGATAGAACTACACACTTTTACTCACCATCTCCACTGGGGGGAACTTGATATGTGTCAAGATTTGTGCCAGGAATGAATTTTATTTAAAACTTGAGGTTGATATAACGACCCATCTGGTTTGAAATGTGTGCAAATGATAATAAACCAAGATTCAGAGATGTAAGTTGCTTTCCCTGTTTTTCTGCTAGTAAATTGGGTGCCATATATGGAGATACAGACATTTTTATATTAAATTTGTATTTAAGTTTATCTTATTTTATCCCTCAAAAATTTAGGTAACAGTTCTGAAAAAATATTATTTTAACTGCTCAAAAATTTTAAAAAGTAAAGGAAAGAAAAAAATAAAAGCTATTAAAATAAAAATTCAATATAGATGAGAGTCAAGAATGTGTACGAGTTCCTTCACATCCAAATAAATTGGTTTAGTGTTTATATTTTGCTTACTTCAAGATCCTTGTCTGTTTCCACTTATTTGATGTCTTAATCATACTGTGACTTTGTCACTGTAACTTTAATAAATGGTTTAGAGAATATGCACACAACTCCTAGATCCTCTAAATGAACTCCAGTTCATGTTTTGGCCCAATACCAATGAGTCCCTAGGTTCTCTTGTTCAGAAAAAAAAACACTCTTCTCTGTATTATCCCCTCTGTAAAGTAGGTTGTAAATATGTATATTTAATTCATTCCAACATCATAATGAGGAAAAGCCACCTACTGCTGCCCAGCTCAATAATAAATTTTATGTTAGCATCACATGCATTTAATAAGCATTATTTTTCTTAATATGTTATTTTTCTATGTATCCATGTTACTGTTCAATTGCAAACAAAAACTGAAAAAAATCACATTTGGGATTTATTTGTATACAGAAGAAATAGATTTTTTGTATATAGACTCATTATTTTAAGGATGAAAAACTGATTCCCAGTGATTGGAAGTAAATTATTTAAAACTATATAGTGATCTAACAGTAGATCTGGAGAGGTGTCCACTAGATACCAGATGATATAGAAATTCCTTCTGAAACAAACTAAACTATCATAAAGAATATATATATGCATATAAACATATATATGCACATATATATGCATATATACCAGACTTACTCAGTGACATATTATATATATCACATATATATATACTTACATATATATATATATACTTACTCAGTGATATATATATACTCATACATATATATATGAGTATATATATGTGTATATATATGAGTATACATATATATGTATATATATATGAGTATACATATATATATATGAGTATATATATATCACTGAGTAAGTCTGGTCACATTAGATTTGGCATGAGGATTTGCATAGTTATAGCAATAGTGTGAATTTACAAATCATGAGAGACTCTCAACTTGAGAAAACAAATTGCGGTTTATAGAAGAGGTGGGTGGAGGGATGGGGTAACCAGGTGATGGCTGTTAAGGAGGGCATGTGTTTTGATGAGCATTGGATGTTATACACAACTAAGGACTCATTGAATACTACATCAAAAGCTAATGATGTACTATATGTTAACTAACTGAACATAAATAATTTAAAAAATCTAAAAAATGATTCAAGATACACAAAAATAAATAAAGTTCAAATGAATTTTCCATAAAAAAAGTTACAGAAACACAGACAAACCCATGAAAAATGTGCATTTACCAAAGAAATCTTACATTGATTTCTGAAAAATTTTTAAGGAATATCATCAAACTTTTCAAAAGAATATGAATGGGGGTGCCTAGGTGGCTCAGTAGTTAAATGTCTGTTTTTGGCTCGGGTCATGATCCCAGGATCCTGGGATTGAACCCCATATTGGGCTCCCTGCTCAGCAGGAAGACTGATTTTCCCTTTTCCACTGCCCCCTGCTTGTGTTCACTCTCTTGCTGTACCTCTCCCTGTGACATAAATAAACAAAATATTTAAAAAAATAAAAGACTCTGAATGTAAAAAAAAATATATATATATATATACTAGTTTTTATATAAAATTGGAGTGTTTCCTCTCTTTTCAAGAATTGACATAGCTGAGAGTGCTGAACTTTACCAAAAGTGAATTTGTTACTCATTATAAGGGAGAAATCCTATAAAACATCTATCAAATCAGATTTTCCAGGACAAATTTGAAGCTATTGTCTCCACACAGTCTATCTTAGTTTTCGAAAGTTTTGGTCATACTTGTATCTCCATGTCAATAGATAGTACTTGTTTCACATTGCTATCAGTTACCTAGAATTTACATCATTGTGAAATGGCTTTCATAGACTCTGAAAGAGATGATTGTGAGGAGAATCCTATAGCTAAGCACAGTTCTTTACGGTATCTGCATGGAGTCATATGTTATTTTTTTCATCCTTTCACATGTGTCCACAATAGATTCTTCTATAAAGAGACCAAGAATACATAATTCTTAATAGTTCATAATAGTTCATAATAGTGTGGTGACTTAGGAACTAATAATCTTATTAAATATTTAAACAATGTATGTTTTTTATTTGTTTAATATGTTATAGAGCTTGTGAACTATAATGATTTTATTGTAAAAAGGTATCTAAAATGTGCAGTATTTATGTGTGCATATATCCATGTGTTTCTTAATACAACTTCATTGAATTCCACATTGTGATTCAGCATTGATACATAAATAGGATAATAGGCAAACAGATATTGAGAGATATCTAATTTATCAGATACACTTTGAATTCAGATTCAGGTGATTGAAGATATATCTATTTTACTTTATTACACAAGAATATTGCAGAAAATCTGGAGTCTATACTAGATCTAATTCTAGTTCTGCCACTTACTGAAAATGTAAGCTTGGATTAGTGAATTCAACTGTGTGAGACTTTGATAAGTAGAGCAAATCAAAGTCACAGTGAAATATAATCTCACACTTGTTAGAATGGCTATTATCAAACAAAACAAAACAAGTGTTGAAGAGTATGTGAAGAAAAAGACACACTTGAGTACTATTGATAGGAATGTGAATTGGTACAGCCATAATGGAAAATAGTATAAAGGATCCTCAAGAAGTGAAAAATAAAACTATCATATTATCCAACAATTCCACATCTGTGAATATACCCAAATAAAATGAAATCAGTTACATGAAGAGACACTTGCACTCCCATAATCATTGTTGCAGTATTATTAATAATATCTAAAGTATGGAAATTACCTTACATGTCCATTGACAAATGAATTGATAAATGAAATATATCACAACAACCACGACAACATGGATGAACCTAGAGGACATTAAGCTATATAAAATAAGTAGGACACAGAAAGACAAACAGTGCTGAATTACATTGGTATGTGGAATCTAAAACAGTCAAAGTTTAGAAATAAAGAGTAGAATGGTGGTCATTGAATAAAGGGAGGAAGACAGGAAGATGTATGTCAAAGGCCACAGTTTACATTATCCAACATAAATAAGTTCTGTAGATCTAATAATCTACAGCTATGTAAACAGTTAATACTGTGTATTTGAAATTTGGTGGGAGAGTGAATCTCACAATTTGGTGGTATTCTCACAAGCAAAAATAAATAAATAAAAGAAGTAATTATGTGAGGTGGTGGATGTTGTTAACTAGCAGTGATTATTTTAATGTGTAAGATAATAAATCATCAAGTTGTGCAACTTAAATATATATGATTTTTGTCAGTTATACTTCAATAAATCTGAAAAAAATAAACAAGAGTTATTACAAGATAGAATGAGATCATTTATACTGGATATGTCATATGTGAGTTCTATGAGTGACCGGTGAACAGTAGCTGGGACATTTTTTACCATCTTCATCATCATCATTGCCCCTAAAATTAACGTACTTAACATTGTATCATTTTTATCCATACACCTATCAAACTTTGATTTCTCAGTGACATTGTTCCCAAATTGTTTGACTGCACTATTTGATTTGCAGAAAGTATCCGATGTTGTTAACACAAATGTAATTATTATTTCAAGAGAAGGTTAAGGGTATGTGCAGAAAATAAAGATATAATGCAAGAGTCAAACACAGAAAGTAGAATAATTGTGTAAAATTTATGCTGAAAAAATAACTATAACATATCCACTATTTCTGTGAATACCTGAATTATTTCCAGGTGTCATTTACATTGAGAAAATATATTACTGCCTCCACAGGCAGAAAAATTTAGTCATTTCTGTATAACATTTATTATAAATTCCCATTGATACTTTTGAATAAAATCTAGGCAAGAAATTATTTAATTAGAAAGAGCAGATTCATGTGAAGTGTGAATAAGCAATTTTATTGAATTTATGAAGTGTGAATAAGCAACCCTGCTAGGTTTACTCATTGAATTTCATGCAAGCCCATTTAAAGTCTACCCCAAAATGACTCAACCCTGTCTCTTACAAAGACCCTCATCTTCTTTCCATCTAGAGGAACAGTTATGAAGTAGCTTCAAAATCGCTTTTGTTTTGTTTTAAAAATGTAGTTAGTCCCGCCCAAACTCCACTTAAGATATTCTAACTCTGACCTTTACCAATTCTTATATAGATTATGTAACTCATTTTCTAAACTGTTCATCTTAAATCTGGAATGATTTCAATCCAGTAAATAATCAAAAATATCAAAATAATTAACTCCAGAAAATCAACAGCTATCTCATCATACCCCATGCTTGCATAAAAAAAAAAAAAAAACAGCTGTACTCTTGTATAGTAAAATATGTTACATATGTCGTACTAAAGCATTCTGTATTTAGCTGCAATATCCCTAACCTGTAGAGGATCCATTACAAGCTCTGGATACTATGTTCTCTTTCTCAATGGATAATATGTATATCTCAAATTCAGTTATTTTTCTAGAAGTGTCTTGCTTCAAACGAATAAAATGTCACATTTGAAGGTCAATTTGCCTTCATATGTTTAATATATATTTTGTCAAACAGAATTATCATTTTAAAGTGATCCATATTATTATTTTTAAAGTGATCATGAGTCTAGTATTGTTTAGTGTAGATCTTAGTTTTATTCAGCAGAAATCTGGGAAAGACGTTCATACATGCTCATAGATAATATCAGCCATTGATTATATTCTCAAATTCAGCATATTTCACTGTTATTTCAAAATATATTATCAGGAATAACACCATTTCTTTCCAGAATTGTTTAAGGATTAATATTGTAGGTTTCAAGATAACTTAATTTGTTCAAGTATACAGGTGTTTAAGCAATCAATTATCTTTTACAATTCTATATAGAAATGTAATATATATTACATATGTATTTTATTTTTTGTATAATTTGTATAATCTTTTTAAAATATTTTATTTGTCAGAGAGAGGGAGCTCAGGCAGACAGAGTGGCAGGCAGAGGCAGAGGGAGAAGCAGGCTCCCTGCTGAGCAAGGAGCCCGATGTGGGACTCGATCCCCGGATGGTGGGATCATGACCTGAGCGGAAGGCAGCTGCTCAACCAACTGAGCCACCCAGGCGTCCCTGTATAATTAATCTTTTAAACCCACTTTTTTTCCACACACAATTTTGTTTTAAAGTTCTATCATTAATGAGATTCCTGGATATACAATTGCTTATTTTGTTAGTTTATAAAAGGTGGGTCTTAATTAGTTCAAAACAAAATTATCTTAAAACACTTACAGAAGTATATCCACTCTTAAATGAGAAATAAAAATACAATTAAGACATGTACCTTTTATTATCTCCAACTTTTACAAACTTACTGGTATGGATAGCTGACATTGGCCCTCCACTTATCATATAGACAGAGTCATTTTTCTGAGAAGACTTCTTTCAGTGTTTTAAAACCAATGTATATACTCATCTCTCATCCCTGCAGTTGACATTTTAGATAACTCCATAAAGACTAAACAACAATCATGATTTTAGGACATCTTTGGAGATTAAGGAAAACATTTGGTGTTTTTTGTGTGTGTTCACTTGGGAATGTCCACTGAAACTTCAATAATGTAAGTTAAATCAACATGGACTTAGGCCAAAGTTGGAAAATGAATTATTATAATTTGTTTAGATGTTTTCACAGATGTGGTAAAGGTCAATTCGGTGGGGAAACTAATATATTTATTCAGACATTTTGAATATTATATCTCTAAAATTTTATGGAGTCATATATTTTATATTTTGTTATTTAGTAAGTACATAAAAGTAATGAGTCTACATATTAATTTATTTTGGACTTTGGAGTATATTCCTATAAAACTTCATACAGTGAAATGGGATGAGATATAAGCAATATAAGCATGTAAAAAGAAACTTTTATAATATCACAATTTGCATGTGATATTTAATTTGTTTTGACATTATTTATTTTTAATTATTGCCACTATGCTAGAAGTTACTATCAAATTATAAAACATTTTAAATTTTAAATAATAATAATTATTACTGATATGGTTATTATATTATTCCTTTCTTTGTTGGTATACTATTTAAATAATATTCAATAATGATGTCTTTTATGTGGGTAATGCTTAAGTATTTTTAGATTTCGTATACTCTCCAATATTTCCTTTGACTATATGGGTTTTTTTTGTTTGTTTTATTTTTAAGGACAGGATACTCTCAGTCTAGTTTTGATACTTTTTTTTTAAAGATTTTATTTATTTATTTGACAGAGATCACAAATAGGCAGAGAGCCAGGCAGAGAGAGAGGAAGGGAGGCAGGCTCCCTGCTGAGCAGAGAGCCTGATGAGATTCGGGGCTCCATCCCAGGACTCTGAGATCATGCCCTGAGCCAAAGGCAGAGGCTTTAACCCACTGAGCCACCCAGGCGCCCCTAGCTTAGATGCTTTTTAAAAAGTTTTTTTCTTGTAATAATATATGTAACATCAAATTTACTATTTTCAACTGTACAATTCTGCATATTAAGCACATTCACATTTTTACAGAACCATCAACAAAATACATCTCTAAAATATTTTCATCATTCCAAACGATAGCTTTTCATCCTATAAATAATAAATTCCTGGGGTGCCTGTGTGGCTCAGTTGTCAAGCATCTGCCTTCAGCTCAGGCCATGATCCCAGGGTGTTGGGATCAAGTCCCACAGCGGGCTCCCTGCTTGGTGGGAGGTGTGCTTCTCCCTCTCCTACTCCCTCTGCTTGTGTTACCTCTCTCGCGGTGTCGCTCTCTGTCAAATAAATAAATAAATCTTTAAAAAATAAGAATAAAATAAACTCCTGTTCTCTCTTCTTCATGGTCCTTCTAACCATGATTCTACTTTCTGCCTCTCTGAACTTCCCTATTCTAAGTACCTCATAAAAATATAATCATGACAGTTGTCATTTTCTGTCTCATTTAACTTAGAAAATTTAGGGCACCTGGGTGGCTTACTTTTCAAGTATCTTCCTTCTGCTCAGGTCATGATCCCAGGGTCCTGAAATCAAGCCCTCCATAGAGCCTCCCATTGAGCTCCCTGCTCAATGGGAAAACTGCTTCTCCCTCTCCCATTCCCCCTGGTTGAGCCCTCTCTCACTGTCTTTCTCTCTGTCAAATAAAGTAAATAAAATCTTAAAACAAAAGAAAAGTATGTATTATATTATCTCACAATGATCAATTCGTGATTTCTGCTAAGAACTCAGCAGATAATCTTATTGAAACCTTCTTGAGGTAAATACCTAGTAGTGCAATTTCTGGGTCATAGGGTAGCTCTATTTTTTTTTTTTTTTGGTAGCTCTATTTTTAACTTTTTGAGGAACCTCCACATTGTTTTTCAACGTGGCTATACCAAAGATACAGATGCAATGAAGAGAAGGTCCATATGCACCCCAATGTTCATAGCAGCAATGCCCACAATAGCCAAACTGTGGGAGGAGCTGAAATGAACTTCAACAGATAAATGGATAAAGAAGATGTGGTGCATACATACAATGGAATATTAGCCATAAGAAAGGATGAATATCCACAATTTGCATCAACATGGATGGAACTGGAGAAGATTATGCAGCGTGAAATAAGTCAAACAGAGAAAGTGGTCACACTTACTTGTGGAACATAAGGAATAGCATGGAGGACATTAGGAGAAAGAAAGGAAAAATGAATGTGAGGGAAATCAAAGAGGGAGATGAACCATGAGAGACTATGGACTCCTGAAAATAATCCGAGGGTTTCAGAAGGGAGTGTGGTAGGGGGCATGGGGTAGCCCAGTAATGGGTGTTAAGGAGGGTACATGTTGTAATGAGCACTGGGTGTTATACACAAATAATGAATCATTGAACACTTCATCAAAAACTAATGATATACTGTATGGTGACTAACATAATAAAAGATATTTTTTTAAAAAAGAAAAAGACTGGGCGCCTGGGTGGCTCAGTTGGTTAGGCAGCTGCCTTCAGCTCAGGTCATGATCCTGGAGTCCCGGGATCGAGTCCCGCATCAGGCTCCCAGCTCCATGGGGAGTCTGCTTCTCCCTCTGACCTTCTCCCCTCTCATGCTCTCTCTCACTCTCTCTCTCTGAAATAAATAAAATCTTAAAAAAAAAAAAAGAAAAAAAAGAAAAAGACTTTTGAGCTGTCTTGTGAAAATTACTAATTTCTTGCTGTTTTCGATATGGTTTCTATATTTGACAGTTTAATTGTGTCCTATTGTCAGTCATTTTCAGGTTATCCTACTTGGAATTTCTTTGATTCCTGAATTAATATTCCTGTCTTATCAAACTTGAGAAGTTTCCATCATTTTTTCTTCAAATAATTTCTCTGTCCCTTTCACTTTAATCACCTTCTGGGACTCCTGTAATGCATATATTGGTCAATTTAATGATTTCCCACCTATACTTTTGCTTATATTCACACTTCTTTCGTCTTTCTGCTCCTCAGAATCAATAATTACAATAGACATGCCTTCACTTTCTTTGATGTATTTTTTTCCTGACTGTTTAAAACTTCTGTTGTATCTCTAGTGAATTTTTTATTTCAGTTTTTTTTTTTCTTTTGTACTTTTCAGCTTTAGAATTTCTGGTTTGTTTCTTTTTAGAATTTATATCTCATTTTAATATAATTTCTTATATAAAATTATAGATTTGACATCATCTTTAAATATTTAGGTATTTGTGTTTTATTTAACTGTATGAATATATTAAAGGAAGTTTAAATTTTTGTCTAGTAATTCCAATTTTTTTCATCACAGACATTTTCTGTCAATAATAGTTGTTTTATGTACAGACCATGTTTTCCTACTTCTTTGTAAGCTTTCTGATTTTTTTGTTCTTATTGTTGAAAACAGGACATTTGAAAAACACAGATATCTCTCCCAGGTTACACCAACTAGGTCTTAATATCAGCCATTATAGTACCATGCAAATAATTTAGCTGGCTTTAAATTTTTCTGTGCTCTTCCAATTCATTCCTCCCCCACTCATGACCCTGGCACCCAGTGAAGTTTTAAATTCTCCATAGCTTTGCTGTTTCCAGGATATTATATGGTTGGAATTAATATCCAGGATATATGGTTTCTTTCATTTAAAATATGGTTTTAAGGATGTTCTGTGTCTTTAATGACTTGACAACACACATGTTTTTATCACTAACATTCCATTGTTTAGAAGTTTATCAGTTCACTAAATGAAGAATATCTTGTTTGCTTTCAAATGTTTTAATTATAACTGTGGTAAACCTCCATGTGTAGATTCTTCTGTGGACATCCTTTCAAACTAATGACTGCTGGATTGTGTGGTTAGATAAGCTTAGTTTTGGAAGAAACTGTCAAGCTATCTACCTAAAAAGTTGTGCCATTTTACAATCCTGACAACAGCCAAAATTTATTTCTGTTGTGTCACCTCCTCACCAACATTTGGTGTTTTCGGTTTTCTGGATTTTCAAAATTCAGGTAAGTATATAGTGATAACTTATTATTGCTTTAATTTGTATTTCCCAAGTGAAATATGATGTGAGGAATTATTTTATAAGCTTGTTTTCCATCTCCTTATTTTCTTCGGTTCTTGGTCCATTTTGTAATTAGGCTATTTTCTTCAGTGTTCTTTTTTAGTTCACTGTTTCTTTAGAAAATAATTATTTATTTGATATATGTTTTGTAAAGATTTTCTGTGAATCTGGGGCTTCTGTTTTCATTCTCTTGAATTCTTCTCTCACAGACCAAAGTTTTTAATTTAATGAAGTCCAGCTTATAGATTTATTTCAAATTAAGTATGCCTTTGTGTTGTATCTAAAAATTCATGTGATAGCCAAAATCATCTAGGCTTATTCTATGTTATCTTCTAGCAACCTTGTAGGTTGCATTTTATATGCAGGTTTATGAACCATTTTGAGTTGATTTTGGTGAAGGATGTAAAGTTTGTGTATAGATTGATTGACTGATTGATTGATTTATTTGAGGATATCCAGTTTTTCCAGCGTCATTTATGGGAAAGACTATATTTGCTCTAGTGTGTTGACTTTTTCTTTGTTAAAGATCAGTTGCCTTTTTTATGTCAGGTTATTTCTGGATTATTTATTTGGTTAAGTTGATTTCTTAAACTTTCACCAAATCATAGTCATTATTGCTACAGCTTTAGAGTTATTCTTGAAATTGGATGGTATCAAAATTCCAACCTTGTTATTTCTGAATGTTGTGTTGGCTATTTGTGATTTTCTGTTTCCCCCTTCCATACAAGCTTTAATATCACTATAACAATACCCACAAAACAGCTTAATAGGTTTTCTTTAAGACAACATTTAATCTAAAGATCAAAATAGGAAGAAACAATTTTTTCATCTATATTGTCTTCTTATCCATGAACATGGAGTATCTCTCCATTTATTTCTTCTTTGATTGCATTCATCAGAGTTTTGTATTTTTCTGGATGTAGATCTTATACATATTTTGTTACATTTGTACCCCAATTTTCTTTCTTTTTTGGGGGGTATGGCACTAGTATAAAAGGTATTTTGTTTTCATTTAAAATTACATTTTTTTCATTGCTGGTGTATAGCATAGTGATTTTATTGTATATATTTTCCTTATATCTTGTAATATTACTAAAATCCCACATTTTCAGGAGTGTTTTTGTGGATTCTTTGGATTTCCCACCCAATAATTATTTCATGTATAAATAAAGGCATTTTTACCATTCTCATTCTCAATTGGTGTGCATTTTATTTCCATTTCTTGTCTAATTGCATTTGATAGTACTTTCAGCACAGTGCTGAGAAATAGTAGTAAGAGAAAACATACCTAACTTGTTTCTGATCGTAATGAGAAAGCTTCTAGTTTCACTCCATTAAGTATAAATATGGCTATAGATTTCTTGTAGGTATGTTTATTGTGTTAAGTTGTTCCTCTATTCTGAGTTTACCAAAAGTTTTAATTTTCAGTGGATATTAGATTTTGTAAAAAAAACATTTCCTGCATCTATTGATATGAACATGTGAGTTTTTTGTGTTCAGCCTATTGATGTAGTGAATTACAAAAAATGAGTTTTGAACGATGAATCAACATTCATATCTTGAACAAATCTCACTTGGTTGTGGTGTACTTTTTAAAATTCTCATTTAAATTCTAGTTAATTAACATATAATATAATATTGGTTTCAAGAGTAGTATTTAGTGATTAATAAGTTACATATAACACCCACTGTTCATCCCAATATCCATCATCCATTTAGCTCATTCCCTGCCCATCTCCCATTCAGTAACCCTCCATTTGTTCTCTAAAGAGTCACATGGTGTGCCTCTACAACCCAGTAATTACATTACTAAGTATTTATCCAAAGGATTAAAAAATACTGATTTGAAGGGGCATATGCCCCCTGATGTTTGGCAGAATATTCTTTATACAGTCATCAGTCAATGGGCGTTTGAATCTTTGCATAATTTGGTTCTCTCTCTCTCTCTCATATATATGATGGCATATATATATATATATGTATATATATATATATATTCGAAAATGAATGGTATCTTTTGCCATTTGCATTTATATGGATGGAGCTAAAGTGTATTATTCTAAGAAAAATAAATCAGAGATAGACAAATAACAATACCATATGATTTTACTTTTGTGGAATTTAGGAAACAAAACAGATGAATATAGAGGTTTGTATAAAAAGAGAGAAATAAACGAACCATATATATATATTGTTTAATATACATTGTGGTATTCAATTTATTTTAATTTAGAATGTTTGCATCTCTGTTTATAAGAGATCATGAACTCTTGTAAGATTAATTTATGTTTGTCTGATTTTATATTAAGGGAATGGTGACATTATAGAAGGAGTCAGAAGTATCCCAATTCCTTGTTTGTTCTCAGGAGAATTATAGAAAGTTAGTTTAATTCCTTTTTCAATGTGTTGTAGAATTCACCATTGAATACTTTTAGTTCTGTGATTTCTGTTTTGTAAGGTTATTACTTATTTATTCAATTTATTAAGTAGATTTAGGTCTATATATATTGTCAATTTCTTCCTCTGTGATTTTTGTTAACTTGTGTCTTTAAAGGAATTGGTCCATTTCCATTTAGTTTTCAAACTTGTGGGCACAGAATTATTCAAGATACTCTTTTACTATCTTTTATTTTCTATGGGATCTGTAGTGATACTCCCCTCTATGTGTTTTATTTGTTTTTGATAGCCACTTTTTATCTCTGATTTTATTAATTTTTGTTCTTCCTCTCTCTCTCTCAAATAGCCTGGCTGCAGTTCTATCAATTGTATTGATCTTTGCAAAGAACTAACTTTTCTATGATTGATTTTCTCTATTCACTCTCTGTTTTCAGTTACACCACTTCCTGATCTAATTTTTATCATCTCCTTTCTTCTTTCATTCCTTTTAATACTTTGGATGTAATTTGTTCTTGTTTATATATTTCCCTGAGAGAGGAATATAAATTACTGATTTTAAATCCTTCTATTTTAATTTGGGCATTTGAAACAACAAATTTCCCTGTAAGAGCTGCTTTATCTGTATCTCATAAATTTTGATAAGTTGTGCTTTATTTTGAGCTATTTCAAATATATTAGAACTTTTGTTGACATTTATCCGTTTCCCATGTGTTTTTAAATATGTGTTCTTTAAACTTTACATATATTGCATTTTTTTTCCTTATCCTTCTGATATTGTTTTCTAGTTTAATTCCACTGTGGTCTGAGAACAAATATTCTATGACCTCCACTCATTAAAGTTGTGAAGGTGTGTTTTGTGGCCCAGAATGTGGTCTATCTTGGTGATTAGTCCAGGTAAGCTTAAAATGATGTGTATGCAACTGGTTTTGGAATAAGTCTGTGTATGTTGATTACGTACCATTGATTGATGGTGTTGTACAATTCAACTACATCTTTATAAATTTTCTGACAGCTTCATCTGCCCATTCATAATATGGGCATTGTTGAAGTCTTTCCAATTTTGAGTGTGAATTCATCTCTTTCCCTTATGTTTCCTTTAGTTTTGCATCATGTAATTTAATGTTACATTAAGCACATGCACATTAACAATTATTATGTGTTCTTGGAGATAATACCATCTTATCCTTATATAATATACTTATTTTTTCACTGATAAGTATCCTCATTTGAGGTCTATTTTACCTGAAATTAATAGAGCTACTTTTTTTTCCTTCAATTAGAGTTTGATATATTTATCTTTCCATTTACCTTTTTATTATTATGGTGATGTTCAATGAGCCAACATATAGTACATCATTAGTTTCTGAAGTAGTGTTGAACAATTCATTAGTTTTGTATAACACCCAGGGATCACAACACATGCCCTCCTTAATACTCACAACCTGGTTACCACATTTCCCCACTCCCCTTCCTTCTGTAACCATCAGTTTGTTTCCCAGAGTCCAGAGTGTCTCGTGGTTTGTCTACCTCTCTGATTTTTTTCATTTAGTTTTCTCTCCCTTCCTTGTGGTCTTCTGCACTATTCCTTATGTTCTGCATTTGAAATAAACCATATATTTGTCTTTCTGGAATTATTTCACTTAGCATAATCTTCTCCCATTCCATCCATGTTTAATCTGTGTATTTTCGTTTTTTTGTTTGTTTGTTTTTTGTTTTTACTTTTTAACCCACTGAGGCACCCAGGTGCCCCCCCTTTTTAAAACATTTTATTTATTTATTTGACAGACAGAGATTACAAGTAGGCAGAGAGGAAGGCAGAGAGAGAGGAGGAAGCAGGCTCCCAGTTTTTTACTTTTTAAAACATATTTCTTAAAATATAATTGCCACGTTACATTTGTTTCAGGGGTACAGCATAGTGATTGAACATCTGTATACATTAAACTATATTCAAAACAATTGCAGCTACTATATGTTACTATTAAAATATTATTGACTATATTCCCTATGTTGTATATTTTATTGCTGTAACTGATTTTTCCATAACTGGAAACTTGTATCTGCCATGTCCCTTCATTCATTTTGCTCATCCCACCATTTTCTGGAACCATCAGCTGTTTATTTTTTTTTCTCTCTAATTATAGGTCTGATTCTGCTTTCTTTTTGATTCTTTATTCAGTTTTCTTCTTTTAAAATTTATTCCTTTTTTTCAAATTTTTAGAGTCCACATATAAGTGAAGTCATATTGTGTTTGTCTTTCTCCTTGTGACTCATTTTACTTAGCATAATACTCTATATCAATCCATGTTTTCACAGATAACAAGGTTTAGTCCTTTTTTATGGCTGCATAATACTGTACATATATACTGCACCTTCTTTATTCATTCTACTATTAATGAATACTTGGGGTGCTTCTGTATCTTGACTGTTATAAATAATGCTACAATAAACAAAGGGATGCATATAACTTTTTAAATTAGTGTTTTCATTTTCTCTGCATAAAAGAACAGTAGGGGAATTATTGGATCATACGGTAATTCGTTTTTATTTTTTGAAGAATATTATACTGTTTGTCTTTGTATTTAAAATGGGTTTATTGGAGACAATATATTCTTGAGTCTTATTTTTATCTTCTCTTTTTTGCATTTTTAATTGAGGCTTTAGTTTTTATTTATTTATTTTATTTTTAAAGATTTTATTTATTTATTTGACAGACAGAGATCACCAGTAGGCAGAGGCAGGCAGAGACAGAGGAGGAGGCAGGCTCCCTGCTGAGCAAAGAGCCCAATGACCCTGGGATCATGACCTGAGCCAAAGGCAGAGACATTAAAACACTGAGCCACCCAGGCGCCCCTAGTTTTTTTATTTTTTAAAAAGATTTTATTTATTTGAGAGAAGGAGTGAGCAAGCATGAGCAGGGTGGAAGTCCAGAGGAAGAAGGAGAAGTGGACTCCTTGCTAAGCAGGAAGCCTGACATGGGGCTAGATCTCAGGACACTGAGATCTCAACCTGAGCTGATGACAGACACCCCATCAGCTGAGCTGCTGGCAGGCGCCCCTAATTAAGGCTTTAGATAATTGTGATTCAAACTTATTTTTTATAACATATCTACCATATTCATTACTGTTTTTGGTAATTGTACCTGTATTTGTATTCCACACTTTCTCTGTCTCAGCGATTTTAACTGAGGATTCTCTCTCTCTCTCTCTCTGTCTCTCTCTCTCTTTTTGCTGTATGTTATACAGCTTTTTAATTCTTTTTAATTCCCATTGCCCTACAGTTTGCAATATACATTTTTAACTAATCCTAGGTCATTTTTGAATAAACAATATCATTTCAACATAGTGTAAGACATTTCTAACAAAAAAGTAATTATAATTCCTTTCTCCCACACTTGAACTTTTGCAGTCATTAATTTTATTTATACACAACATATATATGCAGATATATGGAATATATAATTATACACAATTAGATATATTAGTGCTATTGTTATTTTGGACAAATTATTATATTTTAGATCAATTAAGAATAAGAAAAATATATTTTAAAAAATTTACGTTCCCTGATTCCCTTTTCAATACCTTTATTCCTTCTTGTAGATCTAAGTTTCATTCCCTTTAAAAAACTTCTTTTCATATTCTTTTTCAAGACAAGTTTATTAGAAACATGTTCCTTCAATTGTTTCTCTTTTCCTCTGAAATTATTTCTTTCTCTTTCACAGTGAAGAATAATATCACAGAGTACAGTATTCTACAATGATTTTTTTTTTCCTCTCTTGGCACCTTATGTATGTATTTCACTCAATTCTCTTCTTACCTATGTGGTTTCTAAGAAGTCAGCTATAATTCTTAACTTTGATTTTCTATAGGCAAAGTGTTATTTTCTTCTGGTTTCTTCAGGATTTTGCATATCTTGATTTTCTGAAATTATAAAATGTTATGCTTAGGTGTACTGTTTATTTGTCTTTGGCATTCAAACTACTCAGTGTCCTTTGAGCTTCCTTGATTTGTGATTTGGCTTCAAATAATTTCTTCTGGTCTTTTTATTTCTGAAGGTTCCCATTTTGCTTTTTTATACTTTTTATTGTGTTATGCAATTCTTGGGTATTATGGAGTTTTTAAAATTATTTTTCTTGGCATGGGACAATGCCATTTAGTGTAACCCAAAGGACAAAAAAAGATGAAGGAACCTAAATAATAACAATGAGCTCATTATATACTTTTTGAAATTTTGTGTGTGTTTTAAGTGTTTTTTTTTCAATTAAATGACATGTTTTTAAATAAATAACCAGGAACAGTTGCTGTATTTTGCCAAATACTTTTTCAGCCTCAATTGAGAGGGCCATGCGGTTCTTCTCTCTTCTCTAATTGATTTGTTCTATCACATCAATTGATTTGTTGATGTTGAACCACCCTCGCATCCCAGGGATAAATCCCGCCTGGTCATGGTGGATAATCTCCTTAATGTATTGTTGGATGATCCTATTAGCTAGAATCTTGTGTATACTGGCATCTATATTCATTAGTGATGTTGGTCTGAAATACTCCTTTTGATGGGATCTTTGCCTGGTTTGGGGACCGGTAATGCTGGCTTCACAGAGTCTGGAAGTTTTCCCTCTGTTTCTATTTTTTTGAAACAGGTTCAGGAGAATAGGTATTTTTTTTTTTTTTCTTTGAATGATTGGTAGAATTCCCCAGGGAATCCATCAGGATGAAGACCAATATGTCTTCATTCTCATTGGTTTCCATGAATTGTTTAAGTTCTTTTTTTTTCTTTAAGCTTTTTTTATTTAAACATACAATGTAACCTTACCACCCTCTCCCAATCCCTCTCACCGCCACCCCCCTCAGTTTGTTTTATGACATTAAGAGTCTATTTTGGTTTGTCTCCCTCCTGATCCCATCTTGTTTCATTTTTTCTTTTCCTACCACCTTAACCCCACCCTCATTGCATCTCCACTTCCTCATATCAGGGAGATCATATGATAGCTGTCTTTCTCCGATTGACTTATTTCGCTAAGCATAATATGCTCTAGTTCCATCCATGTCACAAATGGTAAGATTTAATTTCTTTTGATGGCTGTATAGTATTCCATTGTATATAAATATACCACTTCTTCTTTATCCATTCATCTGTTGATGGACATCTAGGTTCTTTCCATAACTTGGCTATTGTGGACATTGCTGCTATAAACATTTGGGTACACGTGCCCCTTTGGATCACTATGTTTATATCTTTAGGGTAAATACCCAGTAGTGCAATTGCTGGGTCATAGGGTAGCTCTATTTTCAATTTTTTGAGGAACCTCCATGCAGTTTTCCAGAGTGGTTACACCAGCTTTCATTCCCACCAACAGTGTAGGAGGGTTCCCCTTTCTCCACATCCTCGCCAGCATCTGTCATTTCCTGACTTGTTCATTTTAGCCATTCTGACTGGTGTGAGGTGGTATCTCATTGTGGTTTTGATTTGTATTTCCCTGATGCCCAGTGATGTGGAACACTTTTTCATGTGTCTGTTGGCCATCTGGATGTCTTCTTTGCAGAAATGTCTGTTCGTGTCCTCTGCCCATTTCTTGATTGGATTATTTGTTCTTTGGGGGTTGAGTTTGCTAAGCTCTTTATAGATTTTGAATACTAACCCTTTATCTGATATGTCGGTTGCAAATATCTTCTCCCATTCTGTCAGTTGTCTTTTGGTTTTGTTGACTGTTTCCTTTGCTGTGCAAAAGCTTTTGATCTTGATAGAAGTCCCAATAGTTCATTTTTTCCCTTGCTTCCCTTGCCTTTGGCATTGTTCCTAGGAAGAAGTTGCTGTGGCTGAGGTCGAAGAGGTTGCTGCCTGTGTTCTCCTCAAGGATTTTGATGGATTCCTTTCTCACATTGAGGTACTTCATCCATTTTGAGTCTATTTTCATGTGTGGTGTAAGAAACTGGTCCAATTTCATTTTTCTGCATGTGGCTGTCCAATTTTCCCAACACCATTTGTTGAAGAGGCTGTCTTTTTTCCATTGGATATTCTTTCCTGCTTTGTCAAAGTTTAGTTGACCATAGAGTTGAGGGTCTATTTCTGGGCTCTCTATTCTGTTCCATTGAACTATGTGTCTATTTTTGTGCCAGGACCATACTGTCTTGATGAAGACAGCTTTGTAATAGAGCTTGAAATCTGGAATTGTGATGCCACCAGCTTTGGCTTTCTTTTTCAATATTCCTTTGGCTATCCGAGGTCTTTTCTGGTTCCACATAAATTTTAGGATTATTTGTTCCATTTCCTTGAAAAAATTGGATGGGATTTTGATAGGCATTGCATTAAATGTGTAGATACCTTTAGGTAGCATAAACATTTTCACAATATTTATTCTTCCAATCCATGAGCATGGAACATTTTTCCATTTCTCTGTGTCTTCCTCAATTTCTTTCATGAGAACGTTATAGTTTTCTTTTTTTTTAAATATTTTATTTATTTATTTGACAGACAGAGATCACAAGTAGGCAGAGAGGCAGAGAGAGAGAGAGAGTAGGAAGCAGGCTCTCCGCAGAGCTGAGGGCCTGATGCGGGGCTCGATCCCACGACCCTGGGATCATGACCTGAGCCAAAGGCAGAGGCTTTAACCCAATGAGCCACCCAGGCACCCCACTTTATAGTTTTCTGAGTATAGATTCTTTGCCTCTTTGGTTAGGTTTATTCCTAGGTATCTTATGGTTTTGGGTGTAATTGTAAATGGGATTGACTCCTTAATTTCTCTTTCTTCTGTCTTGTTGATGGTGTAAGAAATGCAACTGATTTCTGTGCATTGATTTTATATCCTGACACTTTACTGAATTCCTGTACAAGCTTTAGCAGTTTTGGAGTGGAGCCTTTTGGGTTTTCCACATATAGTATCATATCATCTGCAAAGAGCGATAGCTTGACTTCTTCTTTGCCAATTTGGATGCCTTTAATTTCTTTTTGTTGTCTGATTGCTGAGGCTAGAACTTCTAGTACTCTGATGAATAGCAGTGGTGATAGCGAACATCCCTGCCGTGTTCCTGACCTTAACGGAGAAGCTCTCAGTTTTTCTCCATTGAGAATGATACTTGCAGTGGGTTTTTCATAGATGGCTTTGATAATATTGAGGCATGTGCCTTCTATCCCTACACTTTGAAGAGTTTTGATTAGGAAGGGATGTTGCACTTTGTCAAATGCTTTTTCAGCAACTATTGAGAGTATCATATGGTTCTTGTTCTTTCTTTTGTTAATGTACTGTATCACATTGATCGATTTGCGGATGTTGAACCAACCCTGCTGCCCTGGAATGAATCCCACTTGGTCGTGGTGAATAATCATTTTAATGTACTGTTGGATCCTATTGGCTAGTATTTTGGTGAGAATTTTCGCATCTGTGTTCATCAAGGATATTGGTCTGTAATTCTCTTTTTTGATGGGACCCTTGTCTGGTTTGGGGATCAAGGTGATGCTGGCCTCATAAAATGAGTTTGGAAGTTTTCCTTCCATTTCTATTTTTTGGAACAGTTCCAGGAGAATAGGAATTAATTCTTCTTTAAATGTTTGGTAGAATTCCCCTGGGAAGCCATCTGGCCCTGGGCTTTTGTTTGTTTGGAGATTTTTGATGACTGTTTCAATCTCCTTACTGGTGATGGGCCTATTCAGGTTTTCTATTTCTTCCTGGTTCAGTTTTGGCAGTTTATATGTCTCTAGGAAAGCGTGCATTTCTTCCAGATTGTCGAATTTGTTGGCATAGAGTTGTTCATAATATGTTCTTATGATTGTTTGTATTTCCTTGGTGTTGGTTGTGATCTCTCTGCTTTCATTCATGATTTTATTTATTTGGGTCCTTTCTCTTTTCTTTTGGATAAGTCTGGCCAGGGGTTTATCAATCTTATTAGTTCTTTCAAAGAACCAGCTCCTAGTTTCATTGATTTGTTCTATTGTTTTTTTGGTTTCTATTTCATTGATTTCTGCTTTGATCTTCATTATTTCTCTTCTCCTGCTGGGTTTAGGCTTTGCTTGTTGTTCTTTCTTGAGCTCCTTTAGGTGTTGGGTTAGGTTGCGTATTTGAGACCTTTCTTGTTTCTTGAGATAGGCTTGTATTGCTAAATATTTTCCTCTCAGGACTGCCTTTGCTGTGTCCCACAGATTTTGGACCGTTGTGTTTTCATTATCATTTGTTTCCATGTTTTTTTTTTTTCAATTCTTCTTTAATTTCCTGGTTGGCCCATTCATTCTTTAGAAGGATGTTGTTGAATCTCCATGTATTTGTGCTCTTTCCATATTTCTTCTTTGATTGAGTTCTAGCTTCAGATTATTGTGGTCTGAAAATATGCAGGGAATGATCCCAATCTTTTGATACCGGTTGAGACCTGATTTATGACCCAGGATGTGATCTATTCTGGAGAATGTTCCATGGGCCCTGGAGAAGAATGTGTATTATGTTGCTTTGGGATGAAATGTTCTGAATATATCTGTGATGTCCATCTGCTCCAGTGTGTCATTTAAGACCTTTATTTCCTTGTTGATTTTTTGCTTGGATGATCTGTGTATTTCCGTGAGGGGTGTGTTAAAGTCTCCTACTATTATTGTATTCTTGTCAATGTGTTTCTTTGATTTTGTTATTAATTGGTTTATATAGTTGGCTGCTCCCATGTTAGGGCATAGATATTTAAAATTGTTAGATCTTCTTGTTGGACAGAGCCTTTGAGTATGATATAGTGTCCTTCCTCATCTCTTATTAAAGTCTTTGGCTTAAAATATAATTGATCTGATATAGGATTGCCACCCCAGATTTCTTCTGTTGTCCATTAGCATGGTAAATTGTTTTCCACCCCCTCACTTTCAATCTGGAGGTGTCTTCAGGTCTAAAGTGAGTTTCTTGTAGGCAGCATATTGATGGGATTTTTTTTTTCCATTCTGAAACCCTGTGTCTTTTGATTGGGGCATTTAGCCCATTTACATTCAGGGTAACTATTGAGAGATATGAATTTAGTGCCACTGTATTGCCTGTAAGGTGATTGTTACTGCATAATGTCTCTGTTCATTTCTGATAATACTTTTAGGGTCTCTCTTTGCTTAGAGGACTCCTTTCAATATTTCCTGTAGAGCTGGTTTAGTGTTTACAAACTCTTTCAGTTTTTGTTTGTCCTGGAAGCTTTTAATCTCTCCTTCTATTTTCAATGATAACCTAGCTGGATAAAGTATTCTTGGCTGCATGTTTTTCTCGTTTAGTGGTCTGAATATATCATGCCAGTTCTTTCTGGCCTGCCAGGTCTCTGTGGATAAGTCTGCTGCCAATCTAATATTTTTACCATTGTACATTACAGACTTCTTGTCCCGTGCTGCTTTCAGGATTTTCTCTTTGTCGCTAAGACTGGTAAATTTTACTATAAATGACGGAGTGTGGACAAATTCCTATTGATTTTGAGGGGTGTTCTCTGCACCTCCTGGATTTTGATGCTTGTTCCCCTTACTATATTAGGGAAATTCTCTACAATAATCCTCTCCAATATACCTTCTGCTCCTCTCTTTCTTCTTCTTCTGAAATCCCAGTTATTCTAATGTTGTTTTGTCTTATGGTATCACTTATCTCTCAAATTCTCCCCTCATGATCCAGTAGTTGTTTGTCTCTCTTTTGCTCAGCTTCTTTATTCTCTGTCATTTGGTCTTCTATATCACTAATTCTTTCTTCTGCCTCATTAATCCTAGCAGTAAGAGCCTCCATTTTTGATTGCACCTCATTAATAGCTTTTTTAATTTCAACTTGATTAGACTTTAGTTCTTTTATTTCTCCAGAAAGGGCTTTTATTTCTCCTGACAGGGTTTCTCTAATATCTTCCATGCCTTTTTCGAGCCTGGCTAGAACCTTGAGAATCGTCATCCTGAATTCCAGATCTGACATATTACCAATGTCTGTATTGATTAGGTCCCTAGCTTTCGGTACTGCCTCCTGTTATTTTTTTGGTGGTGAGTTTTTCTGCCTTGTCATTTTGTCCAGATAAGAATCCGCTGTTCTCCTTGTTAAGTGAACTTGGTCTTGGCTGGATTTCCTGTTGATCTTCTGGGGGAGGGGCCTCTTGTAGTGATTTTCAATTGTCTCTGACCCATGTGGAATTGCGCCACCACCCTTACCAGGGGCCAGGCTAAGTAATCCTCTCAGGTTCGCTTTCGGGAACTTTTGTTCCCTGAATGCTTTCAGTAGAGTTCTGGAGGATGGGAATGAAGATGGCAGCCTCCCAATCTCTGGCTCGGAGGAGCTGAGAGCTTGGGGCCCCAGTCTTCAGTGCGCCTTCAGAGAAAAGCGCTTAATCATTCCCATCTCTCCAGCCTCTAGCCGCGCTTGGAGAAAATCATGTGTAATCAGTCCCGTCTCACTGGCTTCTGGTTGTGCTCCGAGGTCACCCAGCCTGTGACCAAGTGTCTCTGTCTCTGGCAGAGTCCCACCTGGAGTCTCTGAACCCCGTACATCCCTGAACTCTCCCAGGTTGGAGTCTTCCTGGATCCTGTGGGGACCCCTCGCACAGAGCACCGGCCCGTGTCACAGACCACAGCTCTAGATAACCCCGAGTTGAGAGCTTCCCGGCTCTAATACCTGTGAGCTCTGTGACACTCAGACCCCCCCCCCGATCCTTCTCTGACCCTGTGGGACCTGAGTCCATGCTGTCCCCCTGAGGTCTTCACCCCAGTTTAGCCTCTGGAGTGATGTCCCTCCATGGCGCAGACTTTTAAAAGTCCTGATTTTGTACTATTTTGTTCCACAGCTTGCCGGGAGCCAGCCCCTCCACCTGGGTCTATCTTCTGGTCACGTTGGATTCAATTCTCTGCGGGTCCTACCTTTCAATTTTTTTTTTAAGATTTTATTTATTTATTAGTTAGAGAGAGAGAGAGAGTGAGCACAGGCAGACAGAGAGGTAGGCAGAGGCAGAGGGAGGAGCAGGCTCCCTGTTGAGCAAGGAGCCTGATGTGGGACTTGATCCCAGGATGCTGGGATCATGACCTGAGCCGAAGGCAGCCGCTTAACCAACTGAGCCACCCAGCGTCCCTGGTCCTACCTTTTAGAAAGTGGTCGATTTTCTGTTCCTAGAATTGTTCTTCTTCTTCTCTTCAATCTCCTGTTGGATCCGTAGGTATTCAGAATGGTTTGATAGGCTATCTAGCTGATTTCCTGTTGCCTGATGTCGTCTCAGCCTGCTACTTCTCCACCATCTTGACTCCTCTGGAGGTTTTTTTTTTTTTTTTTTTTTTTTTATTTTCTGGCTGATCCAAACATTCTTCCAAACTTTTTCTTGTGATTGAGCTCCAGTTTCAAAGCATTGTGGTCTAAGAATATGCAGGGAATAATCTCAATCTATTGGGACTGTTTGAGCCCTGATTTGTGACCCCGAATATGTTCTATTCTGGAGAAAGTTCCATGTACATTCGAGAAGAATGAATATTCTTTTTTTTTTTTTTTTTAGGGTGAAATGTTCTGTATATATCTATGAGGTCTATCTGCTCCAATGTGTCATTCAAAGCTCTTGTTTCTGTGTTGATTTTCTGCATAGATGATCTGTCTATTGCTGAAAACGGTGTGTTAAGATCCCCTACAATTAATGTATTCATATAAATATGACTCTTTATTTTGATTAAAAGTTGGATTATGT
Organism: Taxidea taxus jeffersonii; assembly: GCA_003697995.1. Classification (NCBI taxonomy): domain Eukaryota; kingdom Metazoa; phylum Chordata; class Mammalia; order Carnivora; family Mustelidae; genus Taxidea; species Taxidea taxus. Next base: position 37,263 of record RCUC01164765.1, read on the forward strand.
AATTGGCTTCTCCCATGTTGGGGGCATAAATATTTACAATCCTTAGATCTTCTTGGTGGATAGACCCTTTAAGAATAATGTAGTGTCCTTCTGTCCCTCTGACCATATTCTTAAATTTAAAATGTAATTTATCTGATATGATAATAGCTACCCCAGCTTTCTTTTGAAGCCCATTGGCATGAAAGATTCTTCTCCATCCCTTCACTTTAGTCTGGATGTATCTTTAGGTTCCAAATGTGTCTCTTGTAGACAGTATATGGATGGGTCTTGTCGTTTTATTCAATCTGCAATCCTGTGCTGTTATATGGGAGCACTTGGTCTGTTCATGTTGAGAGTGATTATTGAAAGATATGTTTTTATTGACATCATGTTGCCTGTGATGTCCTTGTTTCTATAGATTATCTCTGTAAAGTTCTGTTCTATGTCACTCTTGGGTTCTTCTTTTATAGAACTCCCCTTAGTATTTCTTTTTTATAGTCCCAGCTTGGTGGTCACATACTCTTTTAAACCTTGTCAGTCTTGGAAGCTCTTTATCTCTCCATCCATTCTGAATGTCAGCCTTGCTGGATAAACATATATTGAAAATTATGTTGAAAATAATGGATTTCACATGGTTCTCATACACAATGTGCCATGTAAGAAGATGACTGAGGCACCACAGAACCACTGTTTTAGCAGAAGTTTAGAGTCTAATGTAGAGGCCTTTTGTTTTGTTTTGTTTTGTTTTGTATCTGACTTTTCTCCCTCTCCTTCTGCAGTTTCCCTTGCTTGTGCACTATCTTGCTCTTTCTCAAATAAATAACATTTTTAAAACATATATATATAAAGCCAGTTTTACAACCATAGAATAACCTCCACTTAATTCTAGTGTAAAATTCTTTTTTATATTGCTGAATTCTACTTGCTAAATTTTGTTGAGAAGTTTTGTTTATATTCATGAGACACTATCCTTATCTGCTTTGGCATCCAGGGTAATACTAGCTTTAAAAAATGAATTTGATTAAAAGCTTTTTTTGGAATGGAAACGGTATGACTGCTTATCTTCTAATACATTGTAAAAATTTTTCTCATTACAAGGGACTGCATAATATTATAGCAATACTTTTTTTTTTTTTTATGAGGGTCCACTTTTCTATAATTAAAAAAAAAAAAAAAAGAATCAGTTTAAGTGTGCCTGAGTGGCTCAGTTGGTTAAACATCTGCCTTCAGTTTAGGTCGTGAACCCAGTGTCCTGGGATCAATCCCAGCAACAACCTTCCTGCTTAACTGAGGTTTGGGGGGGTCTGCTTCTCCCTCCCCATCCCCCAGTTGTGCTATCTTTCTCTTCCTCACTCTCTATCTCAAATAAATAAAATATTAAAAAGAAAAGAATCACCCAGATTGGGATGTCTGGTGTGGCATGGTTAGTTAGCAATCTGGGTCTTGGTTTTGGCTCAAGTCAAGATCTCAGGGTAGTAAAATCTGGTCCCTGTGTTGAGCTCCACACTCAGTATGGAGTCTGCTTGTGTTTCTTTCCCCTATCTCTTTGCACCCTGCCCATTCTCTCTTCCCTTCTCTCTCACTTTCTTTCTAAAATAAATAAAACTTAAAAAAAATAATCACCCAGGCTATCCCAGAGATCCTCTCAAAAAAAGTAGAAACTTTTTATCAAGGATTTTATTTTATTTTATTATTCTTTGACACACACAGAGAGATAGTACATGCAGGGGAAGCAGCAGAGGGAGAGGGAGAAGCAGGACCTTGAGCTCAGGACCCTGGAAACGTGACCTGAACTGAAGGCAGACACTTAAATTATTGAGACACCCAGGGACCCCAAAAAGATGCAAACTTTTTATATTTCCTCTCTAGTGATGTAAGAAATTCTAATTTATGCAAAGGTCTCTGACAAACCTCTATATCTATCACCTATTCTGAAAACTGGGAGATAGAAGAACTAATATGTATCAATTAAGAATACACTATGATAGAAATAAAACAAATAATATTATAAACAAATATAAACAAATAAAATAAACAAATAAACAAAATAATATTTTGGTTATCAATAGAATGACCAAGGTTATGGGATTTATTATTCTTTGTATTATTTTAGTCACTTTGGGATATATATTAAATACAGTAGAACTATTATACCAAATGAAACCATCAAGTTGGGCAATTCCTATTTTAATTTTAATTTCTACATATTAGAAAAACCTTCTGCAAACAAGATAGAGGAAATACTATACCCTTTCTATTTATTAAAAATCACCATAACAAAAATAGAACAAGTGTTTACAAATATATAACTATTTGGTCAAATCTTAGTTATTTTAATCTTATAGATGTTTTAGTCCTTCTCTTCAGTCTTAGAATAATAGTGTTCTTACAGAGTATACAAAGTACAAGTAATCTACTTCTGAGGGCACAGGACTAATGAGAACTTACTCTACATTTTTATAGAGCACATCCTCTGAATCACTCTTTTCAGGGCCCCTATCACCTCCTTGTTTCTCAGGCTGTTGATGATGGGGTTAAGCATTAGGGTCATGATGGTGTAGAATACAACCTAGACCTTGTCCTCTGTGGGAGACCAGAAGGACCTTGGGCATAGATAAGTGTAAGAAAAGGGTGCATAGTAGAAAGTAACCACAGTGAGATGGGTGCTTCAGGTAGAATAGGGCTTCTTCCTGCCCTCTGATGACTGCATGTGGCAGATGGCAAGGAGAACCCAGCCACAGGAACATACAATCCCAGTTAAAGGAAACAGCATCAAGATCGTGGTGCTCACAAATACTGTGTACTCACAGATCCAGGTGTCCATGAAGGCCACAGTCAATATGGTGGGGACTTCACAGGAAAAAATGGTTGATGGCTCTGGATTGACAATAAGGGATTTGGAGGGCATATACAGTGTGGGCACAGGAGTTGATAGATCCTATTGTCCATGGTCCTATTATCATTAGCACACAGACTTATTTGTTCATGTGAACAGGATAGTGAAGAGGAAAACAAATAGCCACATAACGATGATAGGCCATAGATGTCAAGAGTAGTGCTTCTGCAATGGCTAAAGTCAAGAAGAAGAAGCTCTGAACCCCACAACCAATAAGTGAGATAGACTTGTTTCCAGAGAGATAATTGGAAGCCATCATGGGGACAATGGTGGAGATGTAGTTCAGGTCCATGAGGGAGAGCTAAGTAGAAAATACATGGGTGTGTGGAGATTGGTGTCCAAGAGGATAAGAATGATCATTGATTGATTGTCAAAGAGAACCATTAAGAAAATAAGTGCAATGAGAATAAAAAGAAAAAGGCCAATACATGATGGTGGAAACAACCTCAATAAAAGGAAATCAGGTAATCCTTGGTTATAATTTTCCATATTCTATTCTTTGGTTTCCCTGAAAAAAAGATAAAAACACGTGTATTACATTAAAAAAAATATATATATATATACATATATGCACATATGTATATATATATGCTTTTTACTTTTTTTCCAAAAAATAGTGTAATTGTGAAGTTTTCAGGAAATACCTAATTCCTTAAGTAAATAAAGCTTCCTATTTTGAGAAAGAAGTTCTACGTTGTTTCATAAAGCTACAGGCTAAGGTGGTAAGCATTTACATTGAAAATATTCTGTAAGGAATTAATGAAATAATGAAAAGAATATATATATATATATATATACACACATGTATGTGTATATATGTGTGTGTATCTTAATAGAATATTAATAATTCTATGCCCTTCATAAAGTCACATATTAAAAATACCAAATATTTTAATTAAATATAAACATAATTCTTTTGCAAAGACTGAACACGTTTATATCAGTTCAAATATTCATTTAGTTCATAATACCAATAAATGTAGTCTTGTCACTGTGTTCTACCTTGCTGAATAAACCTTCCTGAAAATCAGTTACCAGTTCATGGTGTGGACTCAGAAAATTACAAGTGTTTATTTCCTAATAACATCAGGTATAAATAAATATTAATAATTATTACATTCCTCCATTATCATTACTTTCAACCTTCCATTTTAATTTCTTAGTATAGAGCAGACCCTTCTCCAGAAGTCTTCTATAAACCATGTATATTGCAGCCATCACTATTTTGTTCAAGCATCCCCAAATAGTAAACGTTTAAAATGTCTTAGGGAAGCTGGGAAGATGGCAAAGTAAGAGGGCCATTAACTGACTTCATCCCATGGATACAACTAGATAACACACACAAAAGCATAAATAACCCAGAGTAGGACCCACAGAGTGGCACAGGAAACTCCACAAATAAAGGTAGAGAAGAAGCCACTTTGAAGAACATAGCAAAGCCAGGGAGATGTTTGATGAGCAAAACAAACCATGACCATCCATAATAGGGAAGAAGCCACAATCATGAGGAAGAGTGATTAATAGTCTGTCCCACTGGGGTCCCACATGGGGAAGGCAACTTCCCATAATATTTGACTTTGAAAGAAAGAGGGGCTAATTTTCATGAGTTCTTTCAACTAGTAGAAATTAAAGCCCGGGAATTTAAAAATCAGACTCAGCTCTGTGAGAGCTCCAATGATATTAGTAAGCAGAGTCCCTGCTCTTAAAGAGGTAGTGTGATGATTAGCCCATGCAGATACATCATAGAAGCAGCAGTTTGAAAAGTACTTGGGCATATGGGAGTGAATTATTTATTCATCTTTAAGTGTTTTCTTTTCTTCTCTCTCTCTCTTTTAAAAAGATCGTGTTTATTTATTTATTTATTTATTTGACACAGAGACACAGCAAGAGAGGGAATACAAGCAGGGGGAGTGGGAGAGGGAGAGGGAGAAGCAGGCTTCCCACAGAGCAGGGAACTTGATGTGGGGCTCCATCCCATGATCCTGGGATCATGACCTGAGCCGAAGGCAGATGCTTAAAGGCTGAGCTATGTAAGCGTCCTATCATCTTGAAATGTTTTCCGGAGAGGCAGGGGTTGCAGGAAGATCCCTCCATGAACATAGGAGCTGATAGGTAACATTTCCCTCTCCTGCTCCTCCCCAGCATTACCATAGGGTCACCTGCAGTAATGACAACTATGCAGACACTCATTACCCAACTTGATTATAACAAACCTTACCATTGCCTGCATTTTTGCAGTTTCATCTTTTCCAGTCAAGCTTTCCTCAGTCTTACATTTACTGGTACCCTCCCAAAGACGAGCACAAATCTCTGCCTGTACTGAGTCTCTATACCTATGAGTTTTGCAGGGCCTCACTTCTAGTGGCAGTGGTGGCAGATCGCATTTTGCAAAAGACCAGTGCACACATGGTAAATGTAAACTTCACCCTAAACAGAGACAAGACAGGGCCCACAACAGGAAAAGAGAGCTTCTACAGGCAAGTGGACTGAAAGGAAAAAATGGCCAGGACACAATGGCAAAGCACACTCATTAGACACTGTGAAGTGTCAGGCCCTGGAGAACAGGGGACACTGCACTACATGATACTACAAGAACTTTTCATCATAAAGCCATTAATTACCTATGAAAGCAGGAGATATACCTGACTTATCTAGCAGAAACTAATAGACTCTGAGAGTTATACAAAATGAACAGAAAGAGGAATATTTCCAAAATGAAAGAAAAGGATGAAGATCCTGCAAAACACCAAAGCAAAAATGGATATAAGTAAAATGACTACTAGAGCATTAGAGTAATGATTATAAAGACACTGGATTTGAGAAAAGAGGGGAGGTCATCAGTGGGATCCTTAATAAAGAGATAAAAGGAAACCAGTCAGAAATGTAGGACATAACAAATTAAATTAAAAATCTAATTGATAGAACTAATATCAGACTAGAGAAATCATAGAAATGAATTGATAGAACTAATATCAGGCTAGAGAAATCATAGGAATGAACAGACGAATGGAAAATAATCATGTTGAGCAAATAAGAGAGAACAATTATGCAAAGTGAGAACAGACAAAAGGAACTCTGTGACTCTGTTAAGAGTAGTAACAGTAACATGATAGGAACCTCAGAAGAAGAAAGGAGGGCATAACATTTATCTGAAGAAATAATTCCTAATCTGGTGAAGGAAACAGATATCCAGATCCAGAAAGGAAAGAGATCCCTGAAAATCAATCAATCAATCAGTCTAAGGATATCCATACCAAAAACACAAAGTAATTAAAATGGAATAAAAGGAGGGATAAAAAATGAAGCAACAAGAGAAAATGATACTATTACATACAAGGAATATAAAGAGAAAATAATATTATTACATACTATAATATACAACAACCAGACAAAATTGTTGGATTTTTCAGCAGAAACCTTCCAAGTCAGAAGAGAGTGCCATAACATACTCAAAGTGCAAAAAGGAAACATCTGCAGCCAAATAAACCCTATTCAGCAAAGCCATCATTCAGCATGGAAGGAGAGATAAAAAGCTCTTCAGACAAACTAGTACTAAGAGAGTTCATGACGACCAGACCAATCCTGCACAAATATTAAAGGGAACTCTTTAGGTGGAAAGATAAGACAATACATGAGTATGAAAGCAGGCAACACAAAAAGGATGAAAAATAACTATTTCTGTAAAAATCAGTCAAGGGTTCCAGAAGATAAAGGTTGTGAAATATGACACAACATACATAAGTATGCCAGGGATAGAAGTAAAGAATGTATTCAAACCTAAGTGATCATTAACTTAATATAGATTGCTACATACAGGAAATTCTATATACAAGCATAATGGTAACTACAAATTAAAAAAAAAAAAAAAAACAGCATTAGATATGCAAAGAACAAAGAGAAAGACATCCAACTAGATAATTACAAAAAAACACCAAACCATGAAAAACAGAGGCAAAAATCAGAGAAAAACTACAAATACAATCATGAAACAAGTAAAAAATGGGGATAAATACATGTATATCAATAATTACTGTCTTTTTTTTAATTTTATCATGTTATGCTAGTAACTATACAGGACATCATTAGTTTGATGTAGTGGTCCATGATTCATTGTTTGCATATAATACCATGCAATACTATCTTCCTTAATACCCATCACTGTGCTAGCCCATCCCTCTACCCCCTTCCCCTCTGAAACCCTTGGTTTGTTTCCCAGAGTCCATAATCTCTTATGCTTTGTCTCCTCCTCTGATTCTCTCCCTTTATTTTTCCCTCATTTTCTTAATGTCTTCCATGCTGTTCCTTATGTTCCGCATATGAGTGAAACCATATGATGATTGTCTTTCTCTGCTTAACTTATTTCTCTTAGCATAATCCCCTCCAGCTCCAACCGTGTTGATACAAGTGGTGGGTATTCATCCTTTCTGATGGCTAAGTAATATTCCATTGTGTATATGGACCAGATCTTCTTTGTCCATTCATCTGTTGAAGGATATCTCAGATCCTTCCACAATTTGACTATTGTGGATATTGCTACTATAAACATTGGGCATCATGTGCCCCTTCTTTTCACTGCATCTGTATTTTTGGAGTAAATACCCAGTAATGCAATTGCCAGGTCATAGGGTAGCTCAATTTTTAACTTTCTGAGAAACATTCATACTGTTTTTCAAAGTGACTTTACCACCTTGCATTCCAACCAACAGTGTAAGAGGGTTCCACTTTCTCCACATCCTCACCAACATTTACTGTTTCCTCCTGTGTCAATTTTGGCCATTCTAACTGGTGTAAGGTAGTATCTCAATGTGGTTTTGATTTGAATCTCCCTAATGGCTAATGATTATGAGCATTTTTTCTTGTGTCTGATAGCCATTTGTATGTCTTCTTTAAAGAAGTGCCTGTTCATCTCCTCTGCCAATTTTTTGACTTCATCATTTGTTTTCTGTGTGTTGAGTTTGAGAGGTTCTTTGCAGATCTTGAATTCAGCCCTGTAGATGAAATATCATTTGCTAATATCATCTCTCATTTCATAAGTTCCCTCTTAGTTTTGTTGACTGTTTCTTTTTCTATGCAGAAGGTTTTTTTTTTTTTTTTTTTTTTTTTTATCTTGAAGTCCCAAAAGCTGATGTTTACTTCTGTTTCCCTTGTCTTTGGAGACATTTCTTCAAAGAAGTTGCTGTGGCCGGTATTGAAGAGGTCACTGCCTATGTTTTTCTCTAGGATTTTGATAGATTCCTTCCTGACACTGAGGTCTTTCATCCATTTTGAGTTTATCTTTGTGTATGATGTAAGAGAATGGTGGAGTTTCATTCTTTTATACATAGCTGTCCAATTACCCCAGCAACATTTATCATTCTCAATGGGCAAAGTTGAGATATTTTCTCTTAAGATAAGGAACATGATCAGGATGTCTACTATCATCTGTGTTGTTCAACATAGTACTAGAAGTCTCAGCATCATCAATCAGATAAAAAAAAATCAAAGTGGCAAAGAAAAAGTCAAAGAGAGAGAGAGAGAGAGAGAGATCTCTCTTCACAGGTGGCATGATTCTTTACATGGAAAACCTAGAAGACTCCACCCTCAAATTACTAGAACTCATACTGCAATTCCATAGTGTGGCAGGATTCAAAATGCACTTAAATCAATTTCTCTCCTATATATTAACAATGTAATTGTAGAAAAAGAAATTAGTAAATAAATTATATTTACAATAGCACCAAAAATCATAAGATACCTTGGAATAAACCTAACCAAATAGGTGAAGGATCTAGAAACTACATAACACTTATGAAATAAATTGAAGACACAAAAACATGAAAAAGCATTCCATGCTCATGAATCAGAAGAATAAATAGTATTAAAATGTCTATGCTGCCCAGAGCAATCTATACTTTCATTAGCATCCTTATCAAAATACCAATGGCATTTTCAAAGTGTTAGAAAAAAACAATTCTAAAATTTGTTTGGAACCATAAAAAAACCTCAAATCATCAAGGATATGTTGAAAAAGAAAAACAAGTCTGGAGCCATCACATTGGCTGATTTCAAGCTTTATTACAAAGCTGTGATCACCAAGACTGTATGGTACTGGTACAAAAACAGACACAGAGCAGTGGAACAGAGCAGAGAGACCAGATATGGACCCTGAACTCTATGGTCAACTAATGTTTGATAAGGCAGGAAAAAATATCTATTTGAAAAAAAAAAAAAAAAGAAGACAGTCTCTTCAATAATTACTTTGAATGTAAATGGATGAAAATATCCAATCAAAAGACAGGGTGACAGTGGGGATTAAAAAAAAATCTATATGCTGCATATGAGACACATGTCACACCCAAAGTTACCTGAAGATTTATGTGAAGGAATGGAGAAATATTTAGCATGCAGATATATGTCAAAAGAAAGCTAGTGTAGCAATACTTATAATGAACAAAACAGGTATTTTTTTGAAGATTTTATCGATTGATTAGAGAGAGAGAGAGAGAGAGCATAAACACATGTGCATACACAATGTGGGTCAAAGGTAGAGGGACAAGAAGACTCCTTACTGAGCTCAGAGCCTTAAGCAGGGCTTGATCTTAAGAACCTGAGATCATGACCTGAGCTGAAATCAAGAGCTCGGCTCTCAACTGAATGAAGCACCCAGGTTCTGCAAAATGAACAAAATTCCCCATAAAACAAAGTCTATAACAAACGGGAGACAAAGAAGAACACCATTTAACCATAAAGAGAACGATCCAACCAGATGATATAACAATTGCAAATATACATGCACCCACTATCAGAGCCTTTTGCAGTCTCCGTGCACCGCACTAAGCTACCAGAGTCTGAGTTGCACCCCTCACCCCTCCCTGAGAGAGATGCAGGCAGGTGCCAGCTGGTGATCTCTCACTCTCTTGGACCACAGAATCTGAGCACCCCAGGCCAGCGGGAAAATCTCAGTGCTACACTATCACTGCTGGGAACCTCTCTGGGGGTCTGGAGCTTCCCAGACAGCCCCAGCTATCATGGTTTTGGGTACAAGCAGGAGTTCCTGTGTCCCCAGAGACTGAGACTAGGAACGTGCTCTGCCAGTGGCTGAGGGGGAATTTATGTGCTCTGGGGCACCCAGAGGGGAACAGACTGAGGCTTCTCTCTGAAAGGGAGGTCTGGGGGCAGTTTGCTTTCCTCTAAACCTCCAAAAACCATCAAAAGCTGCCAAGGCCAGAGAAAATAAAGGAACAAACAAACAAAAAAACCTCCAGAGAACAAAAGCCTGAAAAACTGGTTTCCTCAGAGCCAACACACTTGATGGGGGCAGGAGAACTTAACTCAGGAAACAGTGCCTGAAAACCCAGGAGGCAGGCCCCTCCCCCAGAAAACCACCACCACCACCACCAACAACAACAACAACAAAAGACAAGGGAACAACCACCATTACTTCATAGATACAACTTTTATTTTTAATTCATTCCCACTATTCTGGTTCATTTTTTATAGATATTTTTTTAACCTATTTACCATCGCAGTGAAAGGTCCAGTATATCAAATTCCATAATAACCTTTTAACCTGAACATTTTGATACCTATACCTGTGTTTTTCTTTTGCTTTTCTATTTTTTAATTCTTTAAAAAATTTAGTATAGTTTAGTTTATTCTTTTTTATTTTTATTTTTTAATATTCATATAGAGTTAAACTTCAAGGTAATTCCCTTTCCCCAATCAATGTCACCCCTATAGGCAAACCAGTTTTTTTTAAGATTTTAATTAATTTATTTGACAGAGAGGAGGAAGCAGGTTCCATGCTCAGCAGAGAACCTGATGCAGGGCTTGATCCCAGGACCCTGAGATCATGACCTGAGCTGAAGGCAGAGGCTTTAACCCACGGAGCCACCCAGGTGCCCCTAGGCAAACCAGTTTTTAATCCCCCTTTATCTTAAGAAAGTTGAGTCCTTTAAAAAAGATATCAAGATATACCCAGGAAGAATCAAAATAACCTTCCTTGCCCACACTGAGAATTTATAACCACTCTCCCATCTTTTTCTCCTGCCAGTGTTTCTGTGTATTTTTTTTTGTCCTGGTAGTATATAGATCTTATACTTGGGGTTCTTTTTTTTTTTTTTTTAAGATTTTATTTATTTATTAGAGAGAGAGAGAGAGAGAGAGCAAGCACAGGCAGACAGAGAGGCAGGCAGAGGCAGAGGGAGAAGCAGGCTCCCTGCCGAGCAAGGAGCCCGATGTGGGACTCGATCCCAGGACGCTGGGATCATGACCTGAGCCGAAGGCAGCTGCTTAACCAACTGAGCCACCCAGGCGTCTTGGGGTTCTTTTTGACGAGGTTCTTTTTTTGTTTTGTTTTGTTTATATATATATATA
>RCUC01164766.1:0-50292 GCA_003697995.1 Taxidea taxus jeffersonii
TTTTTTTTTTTTTTAAGATTTTATTTATTTATTTGACAGACAGGGATCACAAGTAGGCAGAGAGGCAGGCAGAGGGAGAGGAGGAAGCGGGCTCCCTGCTGAGCAGAGAGCCCCATGCAAGGATCAATCCCAGGACCCTGAGATCATGACCTGAGCTGAAGGCAGAGGCTTTAACCCACTGAGCCACCCAGGCGCCCCTGAATTGTCCCTTTCTGTAGTGATGAAGTAGTTTCATGTTTCTGGGTATTGTGGAGGATAGTAGAAGAACAAACATAACCTCCACCAGCCATTTGGCGTCACATTGGAGCTTTATAGAGGTAGGCTAAGATTGGCTTCCATCGTTCTCGAAATCCCGCCTCTTACCTCGTTACACAATATGGGGAAGAAATATCGTTGACCAGTCTCTGCCACGACAGGATGAAAACAAGTAGGCAAACTGTTTAGCCAATACACTGGGCCTCCGTGGTCAACTTCTGTGTTTGCTGCTAAAGCAGAGCTCTCAGCACATCCAGCAAGGTTAACCAGACAGATCACTATGGCAGCGAAGGCTGTGAGGATAAGCAGGAGGAGGCCCTAGGAGTGTGTGCTGGGGGTAGCCTGCCCCCCAGGCGTCCTTGGGTGAACTCAAGGCTGATGCCTCATCATGTGGGAGACTGTTGACATGGGTCTTGTGCGTCATCACGCCCTGGGGGTGGTCCAGCGATCCTGGTCCTGGCGAGCTCCCAGAGTGCCTGAGGATATGCTGCGTGTGATCACTGCCCTCAAGGCAGTAGTAACTCACGTAAATCAGCCTGCTGAGGGAGGTGGGGGGTGGAGAGTGCTTAGAAGACACATTGCGAGACTTTAATTCGTCCCCTTCAAAAACAAAACCAATCAGAAATTGCAACCCCTTCTTGTGCCCCCACCATCACCTGAGGATTCCTCACAAAATGCCCAGTAGGTTCTAGAAGCTTCTAAACTCCCAGGCTGATGCAGCAACACTGAATGCAGACCTGTCAGTTCTCTGTGGGTACTTGGGGCCTCAACTGACATCCCAGAGATCCAGGTGTTGCTTTTCCAAAATTCCACCTGCTCCCGAAACATAGCCACTCCAGATTCCTCAAACAGGAGACACACCTCTGGAGAATGGCTGTCAGTCTTAGAAAGCATGAGACATACTGCGGGAGCTTGTTAAAAATCCGGATTATACATACCTGTGAAAATGGTGATGATTCAGAGCCCCGACGCGCCCCCCCCCCCCCCCGCAAATGCTGGCATCTGTAACAACGGTCCCCTCCCGGTGGGGGTATGTTGATGGCGGGGAGGCTGAGCATGTATGAGGGGGAATGAGGGTGCGTGGGAACTCTGTCCACTCAGTTTTGCTGTAAACCTAAAACAGCTCTAGAAAAATTATGTCTATTTAAAAATAAAAGAATTCAGATTACTAGGGACCCACTTCCCTAACTGGAAGGGATTCTGATTCAGCCATGCTGGAGCTGGGCCTGGGAATCCACATTTAAGAAACTTTCCCATATGCCTTCATGTCAGTGGTATGTGGATGACCCTCTGAGGAGCAAAACCTCTCAGCTCCTCACGACAGCGGGCAGAGGGGGACAGAGCGTTGCAGCCTAAGGTTCCCTCTCCAGGAGTCAGTGGCCTCCACCCTACCCCACCCCGGGAGTTGGTAGCCTGCCCTGGGGGGTAATGCAAGAGGTTTGGGTTTTTCCCACCCCTCCGGGCCTGCCCTTTGGGTTGGCAAACTACCGAGAAGGTTTGCAAGTGTTGCCATACCTGGCCAAAGGTTTGGTGTAGGTGGAGGTCCTCGGATTATTACAATGAATTCCTTCCTGGTTGCTCTCCCAGCCCCAGGCTTTTCTCCTCTGCAGCATTTACTTACACAAATGACCACATAATATTCCTCTGACATATTCTCATTCTGTGGTCTCCTTCCGGAACCTTCTCTGCCTCCCTGCTGCCTTCAAAGTCAACCCCCAATGGTAGTCTCTCTGATAGCCAGATCCCCCCAGAATGGCCAGCTTCAGCCAGTCTACTGCGCTGTCTTCTTTCTGGAGATGGGTTCTCCTTACCGCCCCTCTCCCTCCTTTAGCATGCACCTTCCCTATCTGATGCCCCTTGTCCCTTGATTCTGCCAGCAGCTCAGTGGGGAGCTTCTCTGCCTGACCCCCAGGACCCCGGAGCATGCAGGAGTATCATTACGGGGGTCCATCTGTCTGAATTTGCCTTGGTGTGTCCTTCCACCTGTCTTCACCTTGCCTTCTAGTGAAGAGGCCAGTACTTGGTCAAAGGAGACACAGGACAGAGACCAACAGGACCAAACCAGGGGACCTGGCTTCAAGGACAAACTCTGCCATTCGGGGGCTACAAGACCAGCCCAATTTCCTTAGTTTCTGTGAGCTTTTGTTTCTTTACCATAAGGTGAAAATTATTCTAAGAATTCTAATTATTATAATGCCCTTTTCCTAGGACTGTCAGGAGGGGGAAAGGACAACGACCAGAGGGATGTGAAAGTGCTTTAAATGAGAAAGCGCTTCCCAAGATCTGGCAGCTGCCAGGCTTCATCAAGCCCAGTTCATCAAGGACCAGGCCGGGCCCAGGGCAGACACGAGGCAAGAGAGGGGCCACTGTCCTGAGGCTGAGACTGAGGGAGGACAGACAGAAACACCCCCCCCCCCGCAAAGGCTTGGAGTCCAGAGCAGCGAGGAAGAATGTTGGGCTGGGGGGTGCAGAGAGAGTTGAGTGGAGCTGACTGGTGGGGCGTCCGGGCAGCAGAAATGTCCCAGGACCGAAGCCCGGGGCAAGAAAGCAGGCAAGCGGCAGGAAGAGGCTGAAGGCAAAGACACCAGTTTCTCTGGTTTAGTTAAGAGCGTCTGCAACACTCTTCATCCAGGCCCCACCCTGTGGCCTAAAGCATCTCTGGGGCAGCCCAAGAATATGTCCCCGAGGTCAGGCGTCCCAGAAACTCAGGAGGCTAACAGGTTCTCTGTTAGAGGGTGCTTGTTGGTGTAGGATTTAAGCAGCCTGGACTGTGTAATGATCTGGGGATTTGAAACACTTTCTGTGGCCTCTTCAGTGTTTTGTAAGTTCTCGAAGCTGCAGTTCCTGCTCTATAGAGAGGCTACTCATAATTACCTCACCGTGTTGAGGAAGAGCATTGAATCAGATAAGACACATAAAATGCTTAGGACAGGGTGGGCATACAGCCGGGAGTCCCAAATCCTACTTCGAATAATCATTCTTATTCTCACAGAAGCTGCTTCGGCAATCCGCAGAAGCTGGAAGGATGTTGAGTCTTTCCTCATACAAAATACATGTAAGGAAAACATGAAGCCACCTGCTTCCCTCATGACCAAGAGAAGCTTCATCTGGCTGATGCTGGGAGGAGGGCCTCCCATGCTTGCTTCTGTCTGAGAATAAGTCTGGGTCTCCAAGACGCAGACGGGGTCTGGGAGTGTTTTTCCAGATCAGCCTTGGTCGTTCAGGCTTCCAGGTTCCCAATCCTTTCAAAGAATGCTTTTCCAGGAGGATTATCTTGAAAATGCTTGCTGCTGTCCCGCAGCTCACGCCCAGTAACTCAACAGGAAGTTACCCATGTTGGGCACACAGGGATGTGCATGTGAGGGAAGCCCCGGGGGGAGGGTTTGAGGGGAAGCGTGGGGCTGGAGGGTTGGCCCCAGGGAGGAGCACGGTCTGCAGGGGCTGGCCAGCCAGACCCCGGAGGAGTGCAGGGTCCATGGAGACTTTTTTGATCTGTGACACAGCTACCTTGTAACTGGAGGAGAAAATTCATTTTTGTGGGTAAAAATTTGAAAGCTGTGTATGCTGAAGTTAGCATTTTAAGACCACTAAGCTAATACTGGGAGAAGGAAGGGAGAGGAGGAGGGAAAGGAGGAGGCTGGAACAGACTCCTAAGAGACTTTTGACATGCCAAATATAAATACTACTTCAGTTCATGTTTACTTTGTCTCAAGACTAATTTGCTAAACATTTCTCGCACTGCTGTTCAGCGGTGATGTACTCTTACAGAGACTTCTCTGGAAAGGTGGTCAAGGGAGCCTTATGGGGGTCCTGCTCCATAGACGGCACTGCTGGCGGGTGTCTTCTTCCCAGTAGAATGACATTTAACTTCACCACACATTTGGAACAAGTGTAAGGGGCATCAAGATCCTGCGGCTGCCCTCAGTGTCAGAGCCGGGTGAGGGGGGGCTCCCCATCCCCCCTGACCCAGGGTTTGGAACAACATAACAGAGCATGTGGGCTTTTCTTTGGAAAGCTGTCACATGGGTAGCAATCTGTGTGTTCTCCCATTATATAGTTTGATGTCTTGTTAGAATAGAAAGATTTCAAAATTAGCATCAACATTTGAGAAGAAATAAAATTTCTTCCATATGCTGTTTAGCTTGGGTGGCAGCAAAAAAGGCAGAGCTGAACCCCAGAATGTTCTGTTTATCGCCTCTCTGCGGGGTCCATCTGAAACTGTTTGCAGACGTGCTGCTGCCTCCACAGTGGCCTGATTCTGGCTTTCACTGCTCCTCATGGTTCCCCGACCCCACAGCCCCTTGGGGCAGGCTCTGCTGCCCCAGCTCTTCCTGACTCAGCCTCTTGAGGAAGGGCATCAGTGAAGGTGAAGGCCAGCCTGCCTCCTCTTCCTCACTCCTTGGCTCTTCTGACCGGGCCCTCTCGGGATGACCCGGACCTGGGTGTCTTCCAACTGGGCCACGCCATATTCTCTGGAAACCCTGCCACAGCTTCCCTTGACATAAACGTATAAACAGATGACACTGGCCCCTACAATAAGGCATTCATGGAGGCCTCAGGTGCAAAGAGCAGAGACCCTCAGATGGAGATAAGCACAGAGTTATGGACGATTCTTGCCCAGAAGTACTCTGTTTTCTGACTTGTTTGTATTCTGGGGACATAGGTCTCTGGGCATTTCATAGGGCCCTATTGTCCAGAAAAAAAAGCAACAAAGATCTTGACTTTTATTTTTTATTTTTAGTTTTTGGTAAACTGAACAGTGTCCTATGTCTTGTCCACGTAAATGATATTTTTCTTGTTGACAAAAGTCCCTGTGGTAAACAATAAATTCTCATTACAAAGGAGATAGCACAGAATCTCATCAGATAGGACTTGACTCACCCTTGAAGGAACCACCCATTTGATCCAGGTGATCTGTCTTGGAAAATTATTAACGAGTCCCAACCGTATAACAAATGAATTTTTTTCTTAGTATGCCTACATCCTTCCCTTTGGCCGTTAGTGCTATCAGAGCACAGAAATTCCATGGCCCAGGGTTCAGGATCTGGGCTTTGGCCTTGGGTTTCCCCCATCTCCCATTCCCTCCTTCACTCTTAGATACCTTGAGACCAAGGAAAACAAAATAACTTTGCTATTAATAAAAATGATTGTATATAATTTATTACCTTAATAGATGGAAGTAGAAAGCTATATTGTTTTCGTAACATACACAGAAACAAATGACAATGTCCAACATCGATGCATTCTAAATAATGATTAGCAGACTCGAGATAGAAAGGAGCATCCTTCCCTGGGCCCTTTGTCATTGGCAAAGGTTAGTTTATTGAACAAGATGATTGACACCTTGAAGCTTTGGGAGGGTAGGAAGTGGGGCTGGTGGGTAGGAAGGCCAGCAGCGTCCTTTGGAAGGCACACCACCAAGAAGTTGCCCTTGACACTCTTGCTCACATCCCATTGACCAGAGGTTAGGTGATGCCACATGCAGCCTGTAGGGAGACAAGGACAGTGTGTCTAACTGGGCAGCTCCGTGTCCTGCTAAAGACCCAGCTGAAAGCAAGAGTAAAAGAGTGGATGCTGGGAGCTCATCAGCAGTCTTTGCCGCGCCCTCCCTCCCAGGATGGCTCAGACACTGAGCCCAGAACACTGGGTCCTGGGCTCCTGTGCTGCTCCCGGCGCCTCTTGCCTTTCCATTCCTGAGCCTGCCTCAGCCCCTGCCCCCTCACGGCCTGATTTGAGGGGCTGGCCTACTACTTTGGCTTCTATTCCAGATTAGTCCATAGGACTATGAACACCACTTCCAGCTGCTGGCCACATGCTTGAGGCCCTGGCCAGGTGCTGGCAGGGGTGTCTCCACTCAAATAGTCCAAGTCCTTAGACGCCACAGAACCCCTTGGCCTCTGTGTCATTGTCCACCTTTACAGGTCAGGCCCAGGCCTTCTCCCTCAGGCCCTCCTCAGGAGACATGGCCCCTAAAGGGGTTCAGGGGAGGGTGACAGAGGAAGAAGTGTCTGAGCAAGCAGGCTGGAGGTGAGCCCCAAGCCCTGAAGCACTCAGTGCCACCCAGGCTCTTAGGAATTATGTCCCCTCAAATTCCTGTGTTGAAGCTCTAACCCCACCCCACCCGAATGGGACTGTATTTGCAGACAGGACATTTAAAAAGATGCTTAAATAAAAATGAGACTTAGGGCTGGCCCTAATCCAGTCCTGGCGACCTTTCAAGAAGAGGAGATTGGAACAAGGACACACACAGAGGGAAGACCCATAAAAACACAGGGAGAAGGCTGCCATCTACCATGCCAAGGAGAGAGGCCTCAAAGGGGATCAGCCCTGCTGACACCTTGCTCTCAGACTTCCAGGCTCTGGTACTGCGAGGAAGTAAATGTCTGTTAAAGCCACCAACTCTGGGTACTTTGTTATGGTGGCCTTACAGACTGATACAGGGGTGAGTAGGGACAACAGGGATGTCAACTTCAATTGCTTGGTTGTCAAGTGCACACTACCCCACTCCCCTGCTCCCAGGGCAGGGCAAGGGCCTCAGGCTCAATAGCAGAATGCAGGGGCGGATGGAGATCGTGCTGTTTACAGACTTGCCTTCAGGATCTGCCTGCAGGTCTGAGAGGGAGGGGCAGCTCTGTGGGGTTCAGTCACCATTGTCCATTGTCTCTCCTTGATTCTCAGAGTCTCCAGTTCTCTCTTGTGCATTTTGGGGGTTCTGTGGAATATCTCACGTACCAAAAAGAATCCAAATGCTTTGAGGGGAAAAAGAGCTTGAAAGCTCCTGATTGAGGACAAAACCTTCATTTTACACCCAAGGAAAGCATGGACTGGAAAAGGTCAGTGAAGGAGCTATAGTCACACAGGAAGTCAGAAATCTAAGAAACAGAGTCCACCTCTCCTGACTCACAGCCCAGGGGTCTTCCCATTCCAGTGACATCTGTCCCAGTGGGGAGGATAGAAGGTAGCAAATGTCTCAGCACCTGCGGACCAGAAAAGGGGCGTGTCCCAGGCTTCCAAGGCATCAGGCCTGGAGCTCAGGGTGGGGAGTGCAGAGCAGTGAGATCTACAGGAATTCTGGCTTAGCCTTCCATGGGACATCCGGATTTCACTTCTCACCGAGGTATAGGAAGAGCACTGGGAGGAGGAGTGAGTAGAAGTCAGGAGATGAATTGTTGTAGGTGTTAATGGGAAACAAGTAGGAAGTCTCGGAAGCAGCAGACTACAGTGGTATTCATTCGCGCTTCTCAGAGTTTTCCATGCATGTTCTGACTCAGTAAGTCTGGTGGAACCTGATCTGGAATTTCGAACAAGCTCTCGGTTGATGCAGATGCTGTGATGGGATCTGGGATTTTATGTATCAACTTGGCTGGGCCATGTCCCCAAGTATGTGGTCCAACATGATACTGGATATTTCTGTGAAGGTATTTTTAAAATGAGATGAATATTTAAATCAGTAGACTTTGAGTAATGCAGATTACCTTTCATAATGTAGGTGGGTCTTATCCAATCAGTTGAAGGCCTCAAGAGAACAAAAGCTCACCTACCCCTAAAAAGAGAGAATTCTTCCAGCAGACAGCCTTTGGACTCAAACTGCAACTCTTACCTGGGTCTCCAGCTGCTGGCCTGCCTTTCAGGTTTTGGACTTACCAAGCCTCCACAAGGACGTGAGCCAATTCCTTAATCTTTCTCTCTCTCTCTCTCACTGTGAGATTTTGGACAGACTATTCCAAATCTTTGCTTCCTTCTTTGTAAAATAGAGATTATACATTTCGTACAGTGCCTGGCACTACTTAGGAAACTCTTAATAAATTAGAAAAATAACATTTACACCATGGCGATTATCACCATAGCACTGGAAAAACCTGTTAAGTAATCTCATCTTCTCTGCCTTTAGGGAATCTTGTCTCCACTCCTTCTAAGCAGTAAAACAAAATAAAACAAAAACAAACAAAAAAATTAATCAAATATTTTCTTAGAAATCTCAAGGAAATGAGATTGTACAGACCTTTTCCTGAAACCCAGCATCCCTAGACTAAATCCTGCCAGTTGTGTTTTTAGTCCTGCACCCTGTCCTGTAAGTAGCCCTTCCTGGCCCATGAGGGGACCAGGCATCTTTTCCTGCCACACTTGAGTTCCCTGGCCTGTCTTCTCAGTCCTGGTGGCCTCACTCCCCACCTCTCTTCCCGCTGCCTAGCAGAAGGGATAAAGCTACAAAGGGTTTTCCAGTTAGGACATGTTTGCCATCCGCTCTTTCCCTGGTAAAAAGAGCTGGCTTTCTCTCCTTGTTTTAACTGGCATCAATCTGTTTATTATCAGCGTGGTTCTTTGGAGAAAGACCAGAAAAATAATTTCCTATCTGAACAGAAACAGAGCACTGAGCTCCTCTCGGCTTGCTAACTATCTTGAGGACAAATATAGACTTCTGGCTCCTTCTGCCGCACGGATGGGCAGACACATTGAGGTAGTGTCCTTACAGAGGACTTGGCTGGTGTCAGGAACATGTTTCTGTAGCACTTTGAGTAGCTCCGTGAATTGTGCACAGAAGGGACTTGGAAGCAGGAACTGGTTAGCAGGTGGGGGAAGGTACTAGAATTGTCCTACACCTGTGTCTCCAGAGCGACCCCCCTGGTTTTACTCAGATGCCATATTATACAGCATGGAGATGACAAACTTTGACACTGGGCCAAATCTGGCCCACCCCCTGCCTTTGTAAATAAAGTTTTATTGGAATAAAACCCCATGCCCATTCATTTACCTATTGGTGTTTTTTTTTTTTAAGATTTTATTTATTTATTTGATAGACAGGGATCACAAGTAGGCAGAGAGGCAGGCAGAGAGAGAGAGAGAGAGAGGAGGAAGCAGGCTCCCTGCTGAGCAGAGAGCCTGATGCGGGACTCGATCTCAGGATCCTGGGATCATGACCTGAGCCGAAGGCTCAGGCTTTAACCCACTGAGCCACCCAGGCACCCTCATTTACCTATTGTTTATAGCTGCTTTTGTGTCACGGGGTGGACTTGAGTAGTGGGGACAGACACTGTATGACCTGTATGCACAAACTTCAATATACTTACAGTTTGGCCTTTTCCAGAAAAAGTGTGTCAACCCTTGACAATGACAGAGCAGTGACAATAACAATGTCTATAGAAACACAAGAATGCATCCTTTGCACATTTCAAATATTTGAATCTGGGCATGTCTTGGTGGGTGAGAGAATGAGGATGCCTGGTAGGGAGAGAGGAACATAGGGTTTTCCTCAGCTACCCGTTTGTGCTGCGATGGTTTAAATGTTCCCTCCTACCTCCTCTTCCTGCAGAATGCCCTAAGCTCCAGGATTCTGCCTTGTGTTCAGGTCCAGCCTCTGCCTGGAGTGCTTACTCTTTTTCTTCGAGTTGTTTCTCAGTTTTTTCAGGCTGTGGGACCCATGGAAAATGACATTATTTATAAAAGGATGAGGCTGCTTCCAGTGAAAATGCCCTGTGTGAGAATTACCCTACTCCAGGCCCTATTCAGGCCCCTGAGACTAAGGCCTAGGACTGGGCATGTGTGGATGCCCTCTAGGAGTCTGGGTGAGCTCCCAGATGGGTGCTGAGAGCTCTTTGGATCTGTACATCAAGGGGGTCAAGAAGAGTGAGCCCCACTTTCCTGCTCCTGCTCCAGGATGGGACATCCTGCCCCCTGCCCAGAACTCCAACATGGACTTACTCTACCACCATGATGACCTGAGGGAACATTCTAGACCCGAGGGTGAGTTCTCCAGTGTCTTTCTCCTACTTTTCATTTAAGCCCAATGGAAGTTCTGGCCTTAGGCCAGGGAGCTACTGCTCTCTGTCTATAACTGAGAAATGGAACCTTGGAGAACTGAAGCAGGCTGTTCATGGTCTCCCCGGGCCCAGGCTGGCTGAGGGCACGGTCCCTTCAGCTGGTGCACCGGTATGGGTTGGCCACAGGCTCTCTCCTGGAAGTGGGAGTGAAGACCATGTATGTGCAGAGCCCGCCCAGCCCTGGTAGAAATCCGCCCATCGTCCATTGGGGTTGGGCTGGGCCAGGGGTGCGGCTGGGACAGCCTGGCAGGAGGGAGAACAGGCACTGCGCCCAAGGCAGGCTCTCAGAGAGGAGGGTCAGGGTCTCTGGTCTGATGCCTGACTCTGCTACTCACTGTTGTGGGGTCTGAGAGTCAGTTCCTAAAACCCCTGAGGCCTCCATTTCCTTATGGGTGGGCTGAATAGGCATGGTGGAGCGTGGGAGCAGAGCTGGCAGGGGGAGAAGCTGTGGGCTCCTGCCTGGGATTCGTAGACTCTGGGAGCCCTGGGCACACCCACCTCCATCACCCACATGCAACCTAAAATGAACACGACACCAAATCGTATGTCTACAA
This sequence comes from Taxidea taxus jeffersonii, assembly GCA_003697995.1. Classification (NCBI taxonomy): domain Eukaryota; kingdom Metazoa; phylum Chordata; class Mammalia; order Carnivora; family Mustelidae; genus Taxidea; species Taxidea taxus. Next base: position 10,628 of record RCUC01164766.1, read on the forward strand.
AAATCTGAAACATTCAGAGGTTTTTCTCGTGATGCTCTATCAAAAGATGTTTTTTAATGTAAATCATCAAAATCTTGAAAATAAAAAGTGCTGGGGTTCCCATGGTGATATTACACTAAATTCTTAACTGTTCTATTGGATGACCCAGGATGGGGGTAGTATGTTCGGGAAAAATGGGTATCCTGTATCTTTCAGGGCCCAGTTGGAAAAGTAGGAAGAAGTGAAGGTGCCCAACTGGGGGTAACTGGTTTGGGGCAGTATTGAGACAAATCCCCACAGGATTGTGCCTAACTCGCTGCCTTATTCCTTTGTTCAACATCTCCTGAAGTATTTGCTGAGCACCTCAGACCCAGGGACAGAAAGGTGAGATCCGTCTGCCCAGAGCCAGCTTAGACCTCATGCTGCAGCCATGGTGGGTGTGAGCCAAGGGCAGAGAGTGGTCAGGGGTTCTGGGGTCGATGTGGGGGAGTCTGGAGAATCCTGCCGAGGTCAGCCACTAGCGCTGGTTTCTAGGAAGGAAGGTGCCAGTGGGTGAAGACAGGAGGCCAGGACCAGCACTTTCCTGCCCTGCTGGGTGACAGGAGGGTTTCTGCTTTCTCTGTCACCTTGATGGCCTTGATTCTCCCTTCGATTTTCTCTCCTGGTTTGGTACCCAGGCTTGTCCTCCGGTAAGAGGGAAGAGCCTCAGGAGGAGACCGGTCTCCCTGCTGGCGTAGACCATGGCTGGGGCAGCTTCTTTTCAAGTCTCGGCCCTTGGCTTTGAATGGGGTCCGGAGAAGGGTGCCCTTCCTTTCCTGGAGCAGGAAGAGCGTACCCAGCACTCCAAGTCTCCCAAAAGTCAGCTGTACACCTCTTTCCTGAGCTCATTTTCCCATTAAGTAGCATAGAAGCAGATGATTGGCTGAAATTCGAAGAACTCGTATTTGGCCACTTTTAGCCCCTCTTGAGGTTATCTTGAGCTCTAGAAAGCAATGCACGGGTGCTCACGAACTGTTCTTTTCAGCAGAGACCTTCATGCAACAGTCAAGTCCTCTTGTGACATCCTGTTCCATCCTCTACACTGATTTTACATCCTGACTGTAGGACCCAAAAACATCCAAAGCAGCTGGAAAAATGGTAGGCACAAACACAGCGAGTGCTTCCGTGCTGTTGTCTTACTTGCTTGGCCCTCCCTTTCCATCAGATTCTGAAGGGGTGCTGTGACCCAGAGAAGTTCATTGCCAGCTCACTTGGCACCCTGCCTTCCCCGTGTGGTCTCCTGACTCCTTGCCTAGAACTCTTTCATCAGGTCCTTAGGTCCCCTCCCCCCACAATTCTGATTTAAACAAATGTTTTACCTTTTCATCATTTCCCAGTTGAATCTGGGATCCACTGTGTGGCTGAAGCCTATTTCATCAGGCTTGTGTGGGTCGTTTTGGTTGGATCAGGTGAGAATGTCCCTGTGTGGTCCTGCCCATGGCCTCTGCTGATGTTTTGACGATGTATCTAGGGAAGGCTTCTCCATGGTTCCGATGTCTGCTCGAGTTTCTGCAGTAAAATCTGTGAACTGCTCACCCTTGCCTAGCATCAGCAAGAGGGCCCCTGCTCTAGGAAACCAGGTCTCCCGAATTCCCTTGGCGGGCCAGAAAGAGCTAGGGAGAAAGGCAGAAAGGAAATACTGTCCCTGTACTGTTTTCGCTCTTCTTTCTAAGCTTCCTGATTGTCCTATAAACTTCTATACTGTGAGCCTCAGTGAGGTGCTAGGTGAGGAAACAGAAAGAGGGGGTTCCCGCTTCAGCTTAACAACAAACTCTGATATTTGTTACTTCAGTTGAGTGATGAAGGCCATGCACTACTGGCCCCCTGGGCACGCACAGCCAATCTAATAGCAGGTCTTTCCAGAGGCCACTCGGGCCAATGTCTGCACCAAACCAGCCTTTGAGCTTATGACCACGATAAGGACCAGGTTCAAATACCAGTATTGGCCACTGCAGTGCTGATGACAAAAGCTTGCGACCAAAGCTGTGCTTATTTATATATCTCCTTTATGGATGAAATTCTTGAACCTTCCTGTGGCAGTGACGAGTTAGATGAGGTGTGTCTATTCCGTGCACGTGTGCCTGGTGTGGGCCTTCAGGAACGTGAGTCAGAGCACAGGGACACCCCCTCCGGACTCCTGTGACAGATCCTCAGTGTTGTCAGACCAGCGTTCTGGGTCTCTCTGCCGCAAGGCACGTGGTCAGAGTGGGGTTCAGCCCTGAAGAAGCAGAGGCATGCTGCAGATCTTGTTCTTCCAAGGAAGACTTCGCAGATAAGAGAGAAGGCAAGGCCGCAAACTGGACGTGGTGGGACCAGAACAGGCTCGAGCTGTGACGCAGATGAGAGGAACGTGCTGGCCTCGCGGCGACCCGGTGCCTGGTCTGCAGGGAGAGCGACCAGGTAGGGGCCCAGTACGGGCTGAGAACTCAGTGAGCTCCTGGCGGCTTTCTCGTGGAGGAAAGGTTGGATGACCTGGGGGCGAGGTCGCAGACCTGGGCGACCAGGCTCGGGGGATGTCTCAGCTGCACAGAACGATACCATCAGCAAGTCTTCACACCCCAAAGAGCTTTCCCTTCCCCTCAGCTCAGCTCCACTTCTCATTTCACAGGAGGGCTCGTGAGCCCAGGCAAGAGCGTGGCTGGGGCTGGGGGGGTGGCATCTCTCTGGCTGGAGGCTTCGAGGGCTCCTTACAGACAATTGCCTAATCCTTGCTTAAGACTGCATCAGTCTTGGGATGCCTGGGTGGCTCAATCGTTTAAGCTGCTGCCTTCGGCTCAGGTCACGATCCCAGGTCCTGGGATCGAGTCCCGCATTGGGCTTCTTGCTTGGGGGGAGCCTGCTTCTCTCTCTGCTTCTGCCTGTCACTTTGTCTGCTTGTGCTCTCTCTTTCTCTCTGACAAATAAGTAAATAAAATCCTAAAAAAAAAAAAAAAAACTGCATCGGTTTTAAAACTGTACTTGGTCCTGGGCTTTGTGAACCCTGTGGCCTCCCAGGCTCTGGTCTTTTCCTAGGAGTACATCTCCATAAAACATCTCCTGGCAGAAGACATTCAAGACCCATAGGCCACCCCAAGGTCCTAAATAGCCGTGGCTTTGCTGAAATCAATTTCCTGGTGATGGATGGAGAGTGGACTCCGTTGATCACCTCTTCCCACAGGCGCCTTCCTCTCTCATGGCACTTTCCAGCCAGCCGGTGCTCACTAAGCTGATCTCTCTAGAAAACCCTGAAGGGAGGAGACCGAAACATGCCAGTTCCAAGATTCAAGTCCCTGCACCTTATGGAGCCAGGATTCTTGGAAACACACCTGTCTGAGTACTTCCGTGGCCCCCTCGGTTAGCTTGTATGCAGAGGCAAGCACATACGTAACCTTTGAAACTCCCTTTCTCTTTGTTTTCCTTTTCTTTTCTTCCTTTAAGATTTATTTATTTATCTAAGAGAGAGAGTGCACGTGCACATGCACGCACCAGCAGAGGGAAGGGGCAGAGGAAGAGGGAGAGAGAGACTCCTGAAGCAGACTTGCCACTGAGCAAGGAGCCTGACACGGGGCTCGATCCCACCACCCTGAGACCATGACCTGAGCCGAAACCAAGAGTTGGCCGCTTAACCTACTGAGCCACCCCTGTGCCCCTTGTTTTCCTTTTTGGAAGCATCTTTATTTAGCACACTTAAAATATTGAATATATGGTGTCTTCTACTTGTGGGTCCACATCAACTTAACTTTCAGGTTTTGTGTCATTTGGGAAGGGAGGAGGAAAGAAAAGGAATCTTGGAGAGACCTTCTTTTTTTTTTTTTTTTAGATTTTATTTATTCATCTGACAGACAGAGATCACAAGTAGGCAGAGAGGCAGGCAGAGAGAGAGGGGGAAGCAGGCTCCCCGTTGAGCAGAGAGCCCATTGTGGGGCTTGATCCCAGGATCTTGGGATCATGACCTGAGCCAAAGGCAGAGGCTTTAACCCACTGAGCCACCCAGGCACCCTCGGAGAGACCTTCTTTTATTGATTCATTCATTGATTCATGGAATCATTCAAGGAAACCCCTATGTGTCACATGCTTTGCTAGTGGCAACAGGTGAGATGAGAGATGGGATGGGCTAGCCTGGCTCTCGCGGGGTTGGGTGTCTGGCAGAAAGCCATCAGTGCGTGGAGAAAGTTCTCCTGCTATTACGGATGCCAGCCTCACCCAGGTCACAGTATAAAGCTGGACTTTAGCCTGGATGCTTTTTCACTCTTTCTTCCTCTCAGTATTTACTGTTCTCTGCTTCCTCGGTGGGCCCAGGATCTCTTTGGAGATCACAGGTGGTCCCTGTGTTTCTTCTCCGGGGCCCTGTGCCTCCCTTCCCTGTACCCCAGCTCATTGTGGTGGGTCCTCCTGGCAACTGCCCTTCCCACACGATTAACCTCAAGGATCACCCCTGAGCTCTGAACCGAAATAGTCGTGCCCACCCTGATCCCCCCCGACTCCCCTGAGGGAGAGGGGCCCTCTCACCTGGGATGCCTAGTACATTTATAGAGATTGAGAGCTTAAGGCCTTTGATTTCTACAATTCTACAATAGTACTTGAATGAGGCAGTGTTTCTTTACCATTTTAAAACTGAACACGGAAGCTAGGAGAGGTTGAATGAGCTGCCCAAGTTCACAGAGCCCATCAAGGGCAGGGTCAGGTATCAAACCCGCCTCTCCCGCCGTACCACACTGAGGTGGCCAGGGCCATGGAATGCTAACCAGGCACCAGTCGGCTTCTATGTTTCTAGCTGCCTAGGGATGTTTAGGAACTCAACCCAAAGTCTATGGTAGACTTTCGAAACCTGGAACCCACTATGTGATAGTTACACACTTTGCTGGGTATTACAATGATTTGTTCATGGACGCCTTCTTTGGTAGGTGGGGAGGGCCCTTGAGGCGGAGAATATGAAATGTGTAGGGGATGGGGAGCCTGGATCAGGAGCAGAAGTAATACATGGGGGGACCCAATCAGATTTAATCCCAGTCCATTGCTATGGGATTACTAATAATATGAAGATAAACAAGCTGAGCTGGCCCAGGGAGCCCCTGGGATCTGAGTTTTCAGAAGGCCCAAGGTGTTTCTGACATCCTGGAGGATGGACAACCCAGACCCAGCCTGCACCTCAGAGCTGACCTTTGGCTTGCTGAGTTCCCCCCTGCCCTGAAGATGACTTCCTCTCTGGTCTTGGCTGAGCTTCTGCGTTTCGAATCACTTTGACAGCCTTTGGTTTCCTGAAAGGTAGAGCGAATAGAAGTCTGGGTAATTATTAATTGGCCAGTTCATATCTCCTCGATGTGGCAAAGAACGGTGTGGGTCCTAGGGCTGGCAAATGGAGAAGCAGCAATGAGGGCACAGATTGGTCTCCCCATCTTCTGGCCTCTTCCTCCTGGCCTCCTCCTCTAGGCTGCCTCTGCATGGCCCTCACAAGCTCTCTCTACTCTGCATTTCTCTCTCTGTTCAGTCTGATCCTTTCTCTCCCTGAATCTCTCTTCCCCCTTCCTTCAGTCCCCTTTCTTAATTCAATGCCAATAATATGAATTTGATGCTCAATAGAAATTATTTGTAGGATCTAGTAAGCCAGAACTTTATGTAAATATTCATTGAGCTTAACATGTTCCATCCTCAACCAAACTGAACTTCTCACGGGTAGATGAATCCCAGGGGCTCTGTCTGGATTTTGTTCCAGGTAGGCCGGAGGCCTTGAATGCTCACCCTTCCCAGGCAAGCCATGGGCAGTGAGAATGTGGATGTGGGCAGGCTCAAACTCTGTGTCCAGAGTTTGCTGCTTGGCTCTCACGAGGCAGATTTTATTCCTGATACCTTAGTTTACCTCCCTGTAAAATACAGGCTTCCTTCAAGGAGATGCTTCTAGTGCGGGCCTCACTCTGAGCTGGGTGCCCAGCAGAACAGAAAAAAGGTAACAAAAACCCGGTGTCCTGGGGAGTAATAATACCAACCCGGCATACTGGGAGGCTGGTTCAGAGAACTCAGCTTCATTTCCACAGAAGAAAACAAGACACAAAGGAGAGCTTTGTGCCCTTGCCCATTGCACTGAGCTCGAAGACACGCTTTCTTGGCTGATAGCCAGCCTTGGGGGAGAGGGGGTAGATATGCCTGCTCGATCAGGCAGCACGATCAAGGTGCCTCCTCGTGAATTCCTTCCGCTGTCGCTGTGTGGAAGCATGTGTGGCTTCAGGAGGGGGCAAGCAAGCACTAGGAGCACCTGGCAGAAGCCTCTCTTCCCTCCCAGGTCTGGTGGTCCGAGGTGGGGTTGGGGGGAGCCATGCAGGAAAGGAAGATACACTCATAGGAGGTGATTATGCAAATAAGTAACTGATTTTATGAAGCGTTCTTATCAACATAGGTAGTGTTTCTGATATGAGGTTATGTTAAAAAAACAGAAAAGCACACTTCAAAATCTTGCATCACGCAGTGTGAACTCCACAGCCACGATGGTCCTGGGAGGGAACCTGTAGGGTGCCCAGTGTTGGGATCGCATTCGTCGCTGAGAGTCTGGTGACCTTGTAGGTACATTGAGCTCTGACAAGCATCCCTGGGAGGGAACTGGGCGGGAGGGGAAAGATCTGTGCATGGCCAGTGACAAGGGCCTGAAGGAGGAGTTATCGACCTTCACTTTGTCTGTGTACTCATGGATTTCCATCTGTGTCCTGAGAGTGCAAGCTGGGAACACACAGAAGAGCCCTTTGCGCTCAGGGCTCTGTGGGGCTGTGGGTGGGAAGGGCCCAAAGGCCCTACCATTGGAGGGCAGGCCAGAAAGGTGCAGGTTGGCCCTTCTACTTTGCCTATGGCTGGAAGAGAGCTCCAAGAGGAAGGGGCAGGGAGCCTAACAGGACCAGCACTGTCCTGGGGAGCAGTGTACCCGTCTCCAGGCGGCTTCTGTCCTGAATTAACTGTGTCTTTTGTTTTTTGTTTTCTGGTGTTTTGACATCTGGGGCCTTGCTGACCCTGGAAGGACTGCTCCTCCCAGGGCTGGCCAATTCCTGAAGATAGTAAATAAGTCACCCAAAGCTCCCGCCTTCCCAATGCAAAGCAACCAATCTAGGACCCACCCCTGTCCCACCTCGTCATCCAGCTCTCATTCTGGGCCACTATCTGCCTGTCCTAAGTGCCCAGGGCCAGGTATCAGACAACACAGGCCACCTCTATGCCCCAGAACCCTGAAATTATTCAAGCTAGCTGAACCTCAGCCTCCCTCTCCCATGCCTCCACAGAAACCCCAGTAAAGGCTCTCACCCACATTTCCTCTTGCTCCCTGTCCCTCCCAACCCCTGGTACTTCCCTGTGCTCCTCCCCCCGCCCCCCACTGAGCAGACCAGCGGGATGGGGGATGGGCTACACATAAAACCTGCAGAAATCAGCAGGTAGATGCCAGGGTGCCACACAGTTGGGTCGGGCAATTGCTCCTGCTTCTTCCTCTGTGCCCATCTCTTTCAAAGGTCAACAGCGAGCATGCTATCCTTAGATGATGGAAGAAAGATTTGGTTCTGTTTTTGTTTGTTTTTAAGTGGTTTCTGTCTCCGCAAGGGAAAGGTGGAACAGTGGGAGGGCATGCCTGCCAGGACCATCTCTGCTGGCTTAAGTCTCGAAGAGAAGCCACAAAGCGGAACCTCCACACCTGGAGGCAGGAACCAGCCCCAGTGCGTCACCTGCTGATCGGCCTCAAATCCCGACCCCCCAGTTGGAGAGACTTTCACTCTGTAAGTTCAGTGAGAAACCACATGTGTTGCTGGAACAGATTCTCGGCCGGCCCCGGGGATGCTGGTGGGGCAGCTGTGTTGAATTAGCTTGGGTGGGCGGGCCCACCCTGCACAGCTGCAAGACAGCAGCCCATGGGGCTGGAAAGGAAGGAGAGGGAGTGCGGTGCTTTCCCAGGCTTGAAGCACGGGGATGAGGACCAGGGTGGGTCCCAGGCTGGTGGCTGCTGTGGAAGGCAGCCAGCATTGGCATCAGGAGATGGGCAACCTTGCATAGTGACCCCTGCCAGCCGATGAGCTTGGGCACATCATTTATCCTCTCTAGGTACTGGTTTACCACCTGTGAAAGGCCCATCCTGACTTGTGCAAAGGCTCCTCCCCGCCCCCACTCCAGTCATGACCAAGCTCCTTGCCCTGTGCCCTCAGGGTGGCACTGTAGGTGATGAAGAAGAGATGGGATTAACGTCTTCTGACTCTTCTTTCCAAAAGCCTAAGCCTCGGAAAGGGAGAGGATCCGTGGATATAAACAAGGCATCGCTGGTAAAAATAGAGAGGGAGAGGGGGGTCCCTTGCCCAGGAAAGCTATCCCTGGGGTTTGGCCAGGTGATGAGTAAGACCAGAGAGAGGAAGAGAAGCACCAAGAGAAAGAGGATGGAGAAGAAAAAGGAGGAGGAGGAGGCACAAAAGCAGTCTGGGGTTCCTAAAAGCCCTTCTTCCTCATGATGCCACCAGGGGAGCTGGCAAGACCTTGGGCAGTGCCAGTGACCAGGGCACAGAAGTGGCTTCTGAACCTTGGGGGCAACCTTGGCCTGGAAAGCCCTGGCCTGCCCTCTGTGAGGGACTGTGTGGACAAGGCTCTGGAGGCCTCCCTGTGACACATGTAGGAAGGCAGCAGCCCATGTCTGCACCTGGGGAGCCCCCGCCACACTGTGTGGCCCTGTCAACAGTAGGAGTGGGGAGACGTGGACCCTCAGACTTAACTTAAAATGTCGACAGTCTAGTGAAGTAAGATCAGGGTGTCTTTCTGCACACACGAAACACTAACTCTCTGTTCCCCCTCCACCCAGACTCTGGTAGGCTCTGTTCTGCCTTCTCTCTCTATGAAATGGACTTTTCAAGTTGCCTCACGAAGGTACAGTATCTGTCCTTTTGTGGCTGGTTTATTTCACGCAGCCTAATAGCTTCAGGGTCCTTCTGTGTGGTAGCCCGTGTGACCACGAGTGTGTATATCCCATTCTGTTTATCCACTCCATCACCCAATGGACCATTGGGTCGTTTCCTCCTTTTGGCTGTGGTGAATAATGCAGCCATGAATGTGTGCACAAATTACGTACAAATGTCTGTTTGAGCCCTTGCTTGCAATTCTTTTGAATTCTTAGGAGTAGAATTGTGGGGTCATGTGGCAATTTTATGTTCGCCTCTTCCACAACGGCCAAACTTTTTCCACAATGGCTACACCATTGAAAGTGATCATCAGCCATGAGCCAGGGCCCTGCTTTCCCTACAACCTCCTCAAACCTGTTATTTCTGTCCTTCTTCCTTCCTTCCTTTTTTTTTTTTTTAAAGAATAGCCGTCCTAATGAATGTGAAGAGGTACTTCATTGTGGTTTTGATTTGCATTTTACTACTGGCTAGTGATAATCAGCACCTTTCCACAGACTTATTGGATATCTGTAGATCTTCTTAAGAGAAATGTTTGTTCAAGTCCTTTGCCCATTTTTAAATTGGGTTGATTGTTGTTGAGTTTTAAGACTTCTTTATATATTTTGGATATTAGTCCCTTATCAGATATGTGATTTCCAAATACTTTCTCCCATTCTTTGGGTTTTTGTTTCACTCCCATGGTAGAGTCGTTTGATGCACAAGTTTTGATGAAGTCTTACTTATATATTTTTTCTTCTGATGCTAGTGCTTTTAGTGTCATTTCCAAGAAATCCTTGCTGAAACTAATGTCATGAAGATTTTCCCTATGTTTTCCTCTAAGAGTTTTGTAGTTTTAGTTTTCGTGTCTAGGCTTTTGACCAAGTCAGAATTATTTTTTGCCTATGGTGTGAGGTAAGGGTTCAACTTCTTTCTTTTGCATGTGGCTGTCTAGTTTTCCCAGCACTGTTTGTGTATAGCCTGTGCTTTCCTTACTGAATGACCTTGGAAGCCTTATTGAAAATCAACTGACCATATAGGCAAAGGTTTATTTCTGGGCTCTCTGTTCTACTCTACAGTCTATGTGTCTGTCCTTACGTCGGTGTTATACGGTTTCTCTTCTGTTGTAACTTGGTAGTAAGTTTTGCAATTGGGAAATAGGAGAGCTCCAAATTTGTTCTTTTCCTAGATTGTTTGGCTACGTGGGGCTCCTAGAGCTGTAGTATGAATTTTATCGTATTAACAAAATCTTTAATTATGTGTTAACATTTCACCATCTTTGTTTTGGTTGAAACCTCTTCAAATTATTGTGGGATTCAGAAAATAAACACCCGAGCCCTGGGGCAGGTTGCCACACATCCTGAGACTGTCTGCAAGGGCCCTCTGAGTCTGGTACGAGTTCCAGACAAGACTTCATGCTGATGTCTTCATTGAGAAGTGTAAGGAGGGTGGTTGTAAAGGGGAGCAGTGTGCTTCTAGAAAACGGCAACAGCAAACAAACTATGGTGAAGGATGCCTCTCCTTTTCCTGAGAAATTCTACCCAAAGTGATTTTAAATTCTCTATAATTAGTTTATATCAGTCAAATAGAAGCTTCTATTTTATTATTATTATTTCTATCTTATTAAAATCTTCTATTTTATTATTTATTATATCAGTCAAATAGAAGCTTCTATTTTATTATTTTTATTATTGCTAATTTTAATTTATTTTGTTTCACACGTGCATGTATGTGTGCATGTGTATTTGTGTGTATGCACACATGCTACAGGGAAGGCAGATTCTCTTTCTTTCCCTAAAGTGTTACAGAAGTGTCTACCTCAATTTCTCCCCCAAAAGGACCCCCTCTTTATCTCCTACCCTAACAAATTCAGGGACCAGTCTCACTAACCCTCCCAGGGGGCCCAAATTTTGGTGAACTCCTTCTGAAACACTTCACAACCCACTGTGGAGCCGGTCATCCCACACCCACTCATCCCTTTCCTGGCTTTGGATGGAACTCACTCTCTGCTCAGGACTGGATGGCCAAATAATACCAAAGCTAGAGAGAGAACGGGGCTTTGGGGCTTCCTGTTGGTCCCAGAGCCTCCCCAGTCCAGCTCATTTAAACTCTTGCTGTGGCCCAGGATGGTGCCCAAGGCTCTCCTCTTGAATATGTACGTGCAGAGTTCTGAGAATGAGGCGATGGGGTCCCACTCTTCCCTTGAGCGCCACGTTATTGCTGAGAAAATGACTTGCGAGCTTTCGAAAATGAATTTTAGAAGGAAGAATCAATGAGAGAAAATAAGACAGGAAGAAGGGGCCAATGAAGAAGACCCTTTTAAGAGCTGACTCCTTATCCTCTCACCCTGGCTTTATAAGATGAGTTCAAGGGATGTTTGATTGTCACACTTGGCTCTGTGGCCTGAAAACCAGAAATAGATACAGAGTGTGTAAACCATTAAAATGAGCAAGAGGACATCTGGGCCATGGGGAACAGCTCCCCGCATTCCCAGATACCAGTGGACGCTGAGGCCTGGCTGGAGGGCCTCTGGCAGGATGGCCACCCCTTTGGGACCTGGCTCCACAGGGAACCACAAGAAGGGCGAGAAACCTCCTGGGACAACTGGTCTGCCCCATTAAAGAGTCGTTTGGAGTCCCCTTCTTTTGGTAGCTGGTGTTAAATTTTAAAAGAAAGAAACGAGAAATGCCACTGAGATAGCAAATATTCTAGCAGCCACCAACCAATTTGTACACTGGGCTGGTTTGGTCATATACGTGAGGTTTTCTCCCCTCAGAATCTATACACAGATAAGTGTGTTTGAAATTTCCAGCTCCTTTGTGTGTGATGAAAGCATTCAGAAATTCAAACTGTGGTGTTCTGTTAAGGACTTATCAAGGCAAGACTCTATCTAAACATTTAACTTTGACAACAGGCCAGCAAACAGAAATACCATATGGGAGCTTCCCGCTTGCTCTTTATCTTAGGCATTGTTGGTGGTTCGGTCCTTCCTCTGCAACTCCCCCTCTTTCTTTCATACTCATTTCATTATGGAATTAGTAGAAATTGACTTTAAAAAGATGTGATCCAGAGAACAGAGCCAGCTGCACGGGCTTGAGACAGAAGGACCCTGCATTTGGTTCTCTGCTGGCAGTGTCTTGAGATTCTTAATAACTTTTGGACTAGGGGCCTCATAATTTCATTTATCACGTTTGCAAATTATGTAGCTGGTCCTGTTAGGATATATGACTTCCCATCTTGGCTCAAACTTGTGGTGTGGCTTTAACCAAATTTTCTACTCTTTGGGCCTCTTTGTCTTCCTCTAATTTTCTCCCCACGGGCAGTGGCTGCATATTTATTTACTGTAAATTCCCAGCCCTAGTGCCTGACACATGTAGGTGCTCAATAAATACTGGGGGAGGGAATGAATTAATGTGAAATAAAATCTGTCGCTGGAGATTTGAGAAAGAATGCTGCATTCTAGAAATACATTTCTTAAGAGTTACGGAGACACACTAAATGGTCACTACGAAGTGAGGATGACCACGACAGCACTTCTCATCTGATAGCTTGGCTGGGAATTTACTAAATAGTGGACGAAAACACAAGAAAAGAGCATTTCCGTGAATAAACCTGGGACCAATACCAGCCATTTCGTTGGAGTTTATGAATTCTTCATCTTTACATGAGCATTCATGGAAAAAAGCCTCACAAGCTATAAAGAAAGCTCTGGATATTACATTTCAGGCCAAGGTCTAGTTCAGATGCAATCTGGGGAAGGTATCACTTGGAAAAGCTGTCTGCCAGCAGAACTCTATTCCTCATTAATATTTTGCTCTCACTCAAGACAGAGGCAGAATGAAAGCCTGGGCCAGGGAAGAGAGTGGATTTCTTGTAAGGATGTCTCTAGGCAAAAGTGTGGGCCTGGCTCAGATAAAAACTAACTACCAGCTCCAGCGAAACCTGGGAGACGTTTGTTCAATGGCTGTGCTGGATTCTGCCTCAGACTTCCGGATCCACTTCCCTGCCTCTTTCCCCATCCCCGGGACACTCATGGACAATATGGTTTACCACAGAGCTGCTGGGCAGGGCTGAGCTTGAGATGAGAGCGGGTAGCTCTAATCAGCACAGCTGAGCTTTTCATACTCAGTTCTAAGGTTAGAAGAAGTGAGGGCATAAACTGCAGTAGGTACGGAGTACTGGACACCTCCTATGTGTCAGGGAACGTGTCAGGTGCGTCGTGTGTGTTATGTGTAATCCTCAAAGCTCTGGAAAGAACCTGTTATTATGTCCATTTTAAAGATCTATTTATTTATTTTAGAGAGAGACAGAGAGAGAGCGTGAGCGGGAGGGGCAGAGGGAGAGAGAATCTGAAGCAGATAGGACCCTGAGTGTGGAGCCCGGTGCAGGGCCCCAACTCATGAGGCTGAGACCACGCCCTAAGCCGAAACCAAGAGTCAGACTCTTAACTGACTGGGCCACCCAGGCGCCCCTCTTCTACGCATTTGAAAGGTGAGGAAAATGAGGCTTAAATAGGTTGTTTGGCTGATTTCACACGTTTCCTGGTGGTCCAGCTGAAATTTGAACCCATAACCCAGACCCCTCAGGCTCCAAAACTTATGTTTATGCTCTTCTCAGCCACTACCTGCCTTTTGATTTCAGGCTTGGCCACGGCTTGCTGATAGGTTTTGGGTAAGTGTGTTGTGGGCAGCGGCTCTAAAAGTGCTTGTCACAAGGGAGCGTGCCTGAGGGAACCACCGTCCCTCAGACTCGGCCTCCACATGGGCCATGGGGAACACCCTGGAACTCAGAATGAAGCTGGAGAGTCACTGAGCTTTGGGGTGATTTGTTACATGACACCAAGACCGCGAGAGCTGATCAACACAAGCCTGATTTCTCTTCCTTGGGAAGAGAGCAAAGATACTCTATTTATGAATTTTTTTTAAGATTTTTTTTTTAATTTTTATTTATTTGTTAGAGAGAGAGAGAGAGAGAGCACAGGCAGACAGAGAGGCAGGCAGAGGTAGAGGGAGAAGCAGGCTCCCTGCCAAGCAAGGAGCCCGATGTGGGACTCGATCCCAGGACGCTGGGATCATGACCTGAACCAAAGGCAGCTGTTTAACCAACTGAGCCACCCAGGCATCCCTCTATTTATGAATTTAATGCATATTTGTTTATTGATGACTCACCCTGCACACTGGGCTTGGTTCTGGGGAATACAGTAATGAATGAGTCAGACACCAGAGGCATCCTCAGTTTCACTTTGGGATTCATCCTTCTCTACCCAACTTTTCAGGCTCCATTCTAGACTCGCTCATTTCTCTACAGTCTTTCCTAAGCAATCGTGTCTCGATCCATCGCTTTAATTCCAACCACGTCTACAGCTCTCTCCTATGTGCTGAGCTCCAGACTGGACGAGCGAACCAAATTTCCACTCTCTGCCTCACTTTCCCACCTGCAGCCGATAGGCCCTTTCTGCTCAACATATCCAAATGAAACTTAATGCTCCATTTCCCCAAATCTGGGCTTTTTCCTTTTGGCAACCGCAGAGGAAGTCCTGTCCTCATCCTGTGCTGACAGAGCTCCTCACGCGTCTCCGTGGTGGGGCTTACAAAAGCGGGAATTAAATATGTTAGGCAGTTGCTCGTCTCCGTCATGGGAATACAGGCTGCCAGGGATCAGCCACAGATCCGTGGGGAACTAGGTAACTTCACCTGCAAAATAAGACCCTAGCCTACCCTTAGCTTTCGAGACTTTCTGGGGTCTGGCCTCAAGAGACCATCTAGACCTCATTTCTCAGCTCAGGCACCTAACACTCTAGAGAGGGGAAGATCTGTAAATGTAGGAAGAGTATGACCTGTTGTCCCTGAAATGCACAGAGATGGAGGATGCCTGTGTCTCTGGACCTTGCCTGCTGGCTCTGAGGAGCAGCCCCACTCAGAGTCTGCTGTCCCAGGAGCTGCTGCTTTCTGTCCCTTTTACCACTCTGTTGCCCTACCCGCCCCCGACCCCCACCAAGATCCCAGCACAACAGAAAGAGGAGGGAGCAGAGCAATGGAAGTGAAAGTGAATCCCAACAAGGAGAAGGGAAAGTGGTCTCTATGCTTTCAGCCCCTTGCAGCAGAGTTCATAGTGAGCCCTGGGGCTGGTGGGTCACCTTTTTCTTTTTTACAATTTTCCTATACTACAGACTCTAACCTCCTTGTCCATTTCTGGAAATCCCCTCATTTTACTGCCTTCCCAAAGGGCACATTTAAAAATTTGGCTTTGCCTTTAGCGATGTTTGGATCTGAATAGCTTGAAGATAAAGTGAAATGTTTCAAGTTAACATTTTCTTTTGTTTCAAGATTTCATGCGTATTTTTTTTCTTCTGGGTAAGACCGCAGTCCAAAGTCCACATTGCAGACACCACAGCCCAGCCACAATCTCAGACCAGTGAGCTCATGCCCTGTTTGTCTTGGCTCAGGCCCTCTGTCCAAACAGGCTCTCCGGGTGGGTCTCCAGAATTAGAGTGACAACGACAGTCTGGTCCTGAGCTTTTGTTAAAGGCAAAGCCAGCCAGCCTCCTGGGGAGCTCTGGACCTCAGGCACTCCTTGCTGATTCGCTGTCGGACCTGCTTTGCCCCTCTGCGGTCTTTGACCTCGGCCGATACTCTTCTGCTCAACTAGGACAATGGTGGCAGCTGGTCAGGGACCTTCTGAGCAGGTCGCAAGGCAGACTGGGGAGTGGACACATCCCTGAGAGTCTCTCTGAGCAGTCATGCTTGCCACCAGGGCCTGGCTCCAGACCTTGGCCTATGGACCAGCCGCTCAAGAGCCCTTTCCTTACCGGCCAAACACAGTCCTCCAAACAGAGTCGAACACACAGAGGCCACCCTGTCCCATGACCCCATCCAGCGTGAGGGCTGCCCCCATCCTTGCTGGCTAGATTGTGCCTTTTTACCCCAGCCTGAGTCTTTGCCGACCTTCACACTCCTATCTAGAACCCTCCTGTGCATTTCTAAGTTGCCCCCAGCGCCCCATGAGGCCTCTCCTTGCTTGTTTGCATTAAAGCTTCAAGCTTCCTCCAATCTCACAGCAGCTGGGGTCCTATTTCTTTTCTCCGATCTTCTCCGAGGGCCAGGCTGTACAGACTCGGGGCCTCAAGGGCTCAGGGCACTTGGCAGCCCATGGTGCTGATGCTTCTGGGGGTGCAGAGCTTCAAGAAGCTCCCACGTCCTGAGCTCCAGGGGGAATGACCTTGTTTGGACTAAGGCGGTAGCACCATACTGATTGCATTTTGAATTTTATGGGTTGGCACGGAAGCTGATTACTACTATTGATGCCTTTTCAGAGAGAAAAGGTACCGTGCAGTCCACTCCCCTGTTCCACACCCAGAGCTCTGGGATGTGTGGGAGGCAGCATCTGAGCTGTGGAGGCTTGGGTTTACAACAGGCCAAGTTCAAACCCAACCATTATCACCATCTTCATGGCCTTGTGTGGGTGGCAAGGCGAAACCTCAGTCCCCTCTTCTGTAAAGTGAAGACAATCGCCCAATTATTAAGTCTTTGTGAAGGGCAAAGAAAATGTATGTGAAGCCTACTGCATGAGCCTTCCCACAGAGCTCTCGCTGCTATGAATCCTAACCATCCTCTGGATAAATTGTTTCTAAGAGATCACTTATCTGTAGGTGAAAATCTTCCATAGAGCTTTCTGGAAGAGCATAGCAGTGAAATAGAAGTCCTGGAGTCTGACGGTGGGTTCTGATCTGCCACAGCACCATGTGACCGTGTCACCCACAACTGCTCTGGGCCTTGTTCTCTGATGTGTAGGATGAGCGGCTTGCCTAGAATCATTGGTTTTCAAGCCCACGCTGGCCACTCAGAGATGCTCGGGGGAGAAGAAGGGAGGGGGAGCTCTGTGCCCATCTTCTGGCTCCTGCAAAGAATCTGCCTTTCTCAGGGCCCCCGGAAGCTTTCATTGGCATAAAGTTTAGTACTTACAAGGGAAAATAAAAAAACCCCAGGACTAGGAAAGAGGTAAGCATCCCAGATCTAATATTCTGGAACTGAGGCTCTAGCCATCCAGCCTAGGACAAGCTGGCATTGCACTCTGCTCCCTGTGTCCCTTCTGTAAAGGTTGACTCACTCACAGGAGGGAAATGAATTCTTGTCAGGGAGAACAGAGCCAGGATGCAGCTCATAACCAAGTAGGCTAAACAACACTGGTTATACAAAGGGCACATCAACTCATCACAAAGTGCCATATGGTTGATTATTTCTAATAAAATGAGCTCACAATGGAGTGCCAGTCTGTGTGTGTCTCCACCGGCAACCTAAATTGATTGAAGGCTGCAAGTCTTCAGAAACCACACCTCGGATACGGTCCCTGAACTCAGCCGTCACCACCCTTGGGCCAGCAGAGATGTGCGTATTGATGGGGTGTGCTCTGGGCTGCCTTTCTGCCGGTGGTGGGGTGAGGCTGGGCGTGGGGTCAGCCTGGGCTCCTCACCAGGGGCAGCCAAATGGTCCATGACAACGGCTCAACCACTGCCAGGTTCCTCTGTTCCTCTGATTTCTTCTCCTGCCACTGTCCCCACCCAAGAGACAGAGCCGGACCTCTGCCCTGGTCACCCTGTCGTCTGGGTCCTTTCCTCTGTGAGGAGAGCCAACACACAGCACAAATCCGACAGTTGTTTGCTGATTGGAAGGATAGTCTGGTGGAGAAGGGTGGGAGGGCAGGAGGAAGGAAAGAAGTTGTCACAGTCCCCCCAGGAGAGCCATGGCTGACCTTAGACAGATGGACTAGGACGAGGTGTGGGTGACCAGTTCTGGCACTGGTGGCCCTCAGCAGGTGAGGGAGCATGTGTGTGAGGTTCTGTCTCCATGCCCCCTCTGTCCCTCTGTCCCTCCCCCGTCCCCCCTCCTTCCCTCTGCTCCCTCCTCTTTGATGCCTGGAACTAAGCATGGGAAGAGAGCAAAGCTCCTAGAAACATAAAAGCTGAAGGTAAACCCCAAAGCTTTCTTTGTTTTCCCTTAATCTGCCTTTGGCTCCCACTAGCTCAGTCCTAATTGAGTTAGTCCTTGAGTGAAAGGGGGGTTTAGAGATGTTAAACTGTTATTTAATCACAAGTGGCAGGTGGGATGTGGGGCAAAGGGCAGGAGAAGGAGGGTCTGTGGGAACACTGAGGGAGGGCCTCGATGCCCTTTCATTAGCATTTCAGCCAGGGCTTTCCAAACTGCTGACCATAAGCCATTAGGGGATTGGGAAATCAGTTGAGCGGATTTCTACCAGTATGTTGTAAATGTGGGGGTGGGGTGAGGTGGAGAGAAGAGAATGGAAAAATAACAGAAGGCATGGCATGTAGTAAAAGGAAGTGTTGCTTTGTGAAATTTTGATTCAGGTGTGTGTGTGTGTGTGTGTGTGTGTGTGTGTGTGTGTGTGTGTGTGCCCAGCTGTAGGTCACAGCATGAAAGTGTGAAATATGTTCTGATGTAGCACATGCTTCCAGAAGCAGAGTCCCCAGTGTGTTATATCTGGAGATATAATAACTCAGAGGGAGAAGAGTATCCTTCAGGCAAACAGCTCTGCAGGGGGGGCCAGGGAAGGATCAGGGGTGGGGATGGGGGGTAGGCCGGAAGACTTGGAAGCAGGAATTATGGGCTATGGCAGAAAAGGCAGTGGGGAAGTGGGTTGGGAGGTGGGGGAACCTCATGGCCTGGAGGTCTACCCCAAGTCTGAGCACAGGGGCTGGACCCCAGTGGGTGGTTGGCTCCCCGTTTTGACAAGTGAGGGCCTCTGTCTTACTCCATGTTCACGAGTGATGGCGGGGAAGGGAATGGCAAGGGACAGATGGTCCTGGGGAAATTTCAGACCACACTAGCGCAGACACACTGTAGGTAGCTTTCCTCCAGCCCAAACAAGCTTTGCAGAGGAACTTTTTGTTTCCATTTTTTAAAAACCCATCTTATTCATTTGCCTTTCATCTTTTATCGTCACGTGAGTCAAAGAGACTATTAGTCAAATAATGAGCACTTGGGGATTCGTACCAACTTATTTGCTCTAGTTCTAAAATCATTTTTTTACTGGATTTTTTTCTTTCGGTTCCCTTCATGTATTATTGCAATTAAACTCAACTAGACCAGAAAGTGGGCACATTTGCAAAAAAGCAAACAGAATGGTGAAATGAATCATGGCTGATATGTAGCCCTGTGGCTCGTCCCTAGAAGCACAAAGACAAGGTCCTTGGATGCTCCAGCGCGCATGCCCGGCGGCCGCTCGCACACCCCCAGAGCCTTGAAGGTGGTGAGTAATTGTCTGAGAGCTGGTGAGTCCTTCACAACCATCAGAACCCCGAGACTCTCACAGGGAAATAGAACTTTATCTCCAAGACAAACTTTGAAGTTTAAAAATAAAAGCGGCTGGCCATTTCCTAGAGGCGGTGTTGAGATTGCACAGAACGGGCTATTTCTGTGCAAATAAACAAGCATCCCATGGGCTAAGGAGCTAATCGCCATTTCAGAGGGCTGGAAACTCCCGCTCTAAGGCTGACCCAGGGGAAGGCGCGTTTATTCTGGGCTAATGTGCTCACATCAAAGGAGAGATTTTAAGAATCACCTTTCTTACAGAGAAGGGGGGACAAGCTATTATTTCCAGATGAAGGAGAGATGGGGCGTCCCGAGGATTCTCTGAGCTGCCGTGACTTCAGAAAACAACAAAGAAACAGTCAGTTGGTGAGAAACGATGTGTCTATCATTGCTCCCGGTGGTAGGCCATTAGTCACGGAAAAAAGCCCAACTCGAGGTCTTTCTCCAGAGTCCTGGGGGACAAGCCGCAGCGAGCAGGGATGAGAGAGGAGCGGCGAGCACTCAGACCTGACAACTTGGCTCATTTTTACATGCCTTGCTCGGGGCATGGTGGCACAGACTTGGGGTCTCCTCCCTTCTTGTGTGTCCCAGCAGGACGAAGCGAGTGCAGTGCATGCCTCTCAGCCCCGTGGGGCTTCTCTTCCTCCTGCTCTGCCTTTCTTAGGCACACGTGGCCGCTGGCAGTGGCCTCCAAGCCCAGGGCCATCTGCAGGATACAAGGGAAGCCACCAGCCCGGCGTGCACACTCTGCCCTTTGAAGAAAAACACACTGGGGATTCTCTGTTGTCCTTCTGCAGGACCGGGCCACCCGGACGCGGTGTCGGCAAACCCTTGTGACCCCGGCTGCCTGCCCCTCTCTGTGGCCATCTTTGCACTCCCAGCTCATCAGTTCCCCTTCTCTGTTGAAGGCCTGTGGACAGCCCCGGCGGCCTGGCTGAGGGAGGCGGTGACTGCCGGACATCTGTGTTCACTAGCATGTTCCACAGCAGACCAGACACCTGGGATGTGGACTTAGGAGGACCTGCGATTTTGCCAAAGGTGGCAGAAGACCCCTCCCTCTGCTCCAAAGCCTGCCATTGTCCGGCCATCCTCCCCACTTCCCTCACGGGAACACTGAGGTCTCTGGAGGGTCCAGGAACTGATCACGTTCTGATAACTTGGAAGTGGCAGATTCCAAATGAAAAGCAAAGTTTTGCAATACTGAACTTGATGCCGGGCTACTGTAGCCGGCACCTCTTGTAAGTTATGGGTAACTTCTCGTTGGGGAACAGACCAGCAGTCTCTAAATCCCGCCTCGGTAATATTGAAGTACGATGTAGTGCGGCCTTTCTTTTGCGACCAGAGTGACTCCCCCTCTCCAGGGAACCTTGGCCTCTCCCTGGACTAACCCACCATCTTTGCAATGAATTCTACCTCCCAGGCCTGTCCTTCCCCCAAAGAGGGGTTTGTAGGGGAGTGCTGGGGCTTGAAGATGTTGGGGAGTCAGGGAAAATTAGACATGTCTCTGGCTGTACCCCAAGGCTTCCGCACAGCAAGACAGAGTTTCTGCGTTGCTTGTTTGCAAGGAAAGCGCTCCTATCTCTATGTAGGCTGAGTGGGTGACGGCAAGGGTTCTTGTTCCCATCATTGGGAGAGCCAAGCAGAAACTAATGATTAACTTTGTTCCAGTTTTCCTCTCTCTGGGTGCTTTGGCAAAGATGCTCTAAATTTTCCTTTTGTTCCACTTGAGGCAATCCTATCAGGAGGGAAGATTTCATCAGGACAAATGGATCAGGTCCTGGTTCCTGGCCATCCAAGCCTCCCCCAGGGTCTCTCCCGCCTCCTGGCAGCATGCCAATCAGCCAACGCCGGACACCCCTCCCAGCGTGGGGTCCCGGGCAGCAGCTACAATGCACGCTTTGTTCTGGAGCCTTGGAAAGGCAGTTGTCTACCAGAAAAGTTCCTCCACTGACCAGGCCTGTCCTTGACATCTGGCATCTCTCCCAGGATCCAACTTTCCCCCACTCAAGCAAGATTTTGAATGAACAAAATTAGAGTCTTTTGAAGTGATGTGACAATTCTCCTCTCCCGAGTTTAGAGTACATTTCCCACTGAGTGTGTCTAGATGGCTTGAATACTTTTAGAAATAACCCCTTCCCAGATCCCCTTTAGGTAGTCCACACAGTTGTTCTTTCTAAAAGAACGTGACTTTGGTAGGACCTCCTGCCCCAACTGACGGTGGCCACTGAGAGTCTGCCCTGTGCCATGCGTGGGGTGTTTTATATTCATTCTTTCTAATATTCACAACAACCCCAAAGGTAGATAATAAGATCTTCACCTTTTTTATGAGATCAGGGTTTTAGGCACTTGCTCAACTAGAACGTGACAGAAAGTGGATTTGAACCCATATCCTTCTGAGGCTAAGGCTCCATGGCACTCTTCTAAGGGACAGTTGTCTATGACGGCGTATTTACAACCACATGCCGACAATTCCCGACGGAGCACCACACTGACATGTAGGATAGGCTTCAAATACGTCAAATCGTTGTGTGTTCCCTGCTTCTCGGCTGGCACACTGCTAGCTTCAGAGGACAACAGTCATGTGGATGAAGATAGCCAGCTTCCTCCTGCCTTGGCATATAGCGCTTTTTCATCCGAAAGCCATTTTGTCAGCTAAAGCTAAAATATTTCATGCAATTGACTCCACCCTGACTCAAATATTATGATTGTCATAGGAACCGGCAACAGAAATAGACAGAATTTAAATCTTTTAATGCCCTTCCCACCATCCTCCTTCTCCCTGGGACTTCACCTGGAAGCAAGTCGCAAGTGGAGTCTATGGTTATTGTTTTCCATTCAAGGGTCTTTTTTTTTTTTTTTTAAAGATTTTATTTATTTATTTGATAGAGAGAGAACACAAGTAGGCAGAGAGGCAGGCAGAGTGGGGAGGTGGGGGGGAGGTGAAGTTTCCCTGCTCAGCAGAGAGCCCGATGCGGGGCTTGATCCCAGGACCCTGAGATTATGACCTGAGCTGAAGGCAGAGGCTTAACCTACTGAGCCACCCAGGCGCCCCCCATTCAATGGTCTTAAGACTCGATCAGTACTGTTGCAAATACATACCTACACAAGGAAAATCAACCCTCAATGTGATCTAGGGCCTCTGGATCTATTTATTGCATTAAGCAAACAAGGGTCAGAGGAACATGTCAAGTGATGCTATGAAAATCTCCAGGAGATCCAGACCATGGGAGCCTCCTCAAGTCAC
The DNA here is from genome assembly GCA_003697995.1 of Taxidea taxus jeffersonii. Lineage (NCBI taxonomy): Eukaryota > Metazoa > Chordata > Mammalia > Carnivora > Mustelidae > Taxidea > Taxidea taxus. Next base: position 33,076 of record RCUC01164766.1, read on the forward strand.
ATGAGCTGCCTCATTCTCCAGCAACAGCCCTGTGCAAAGAAAATGAAAGGAACCAGCGAGGGTAGGATGGAGTGATTACAAAGACTTCAGAGACCTAGCAGCCAATCTCAGTACGGATCTTTTTTTGAATCCCAAGTCAAGTAAATGAGGTACAGAAAAATAATAGGCCAACTGAAGAAATGTAAACAGTGGCTAGATACATGATGAGAGGGACGCCTGGGTGGCTCAGTTGGTTAAGCGGCTGCCTTCGGCTCAGGTCATGATCCCAGCGTCCTGGGATAGAGTCCCACGTCGGGCTCCTTGCTCAGCAGGGAGCCTGCTTCTCCCTCTCCCTCTGCCTCTGCCTGCCGCTCTGTCTGCATGTGCTCGTTCGCTCTCTCTCCCTCTCTCTCTGACAGATAAATAAATAAAATCTTTAAAAAAAATAAATAAAATAGATACATGATGAGATTCAGGATTCACTTCAATTTTTTAAAGATGTAATGATCATGTGACCATGACTGTCTGTTTTTTGAAACAGTCTTTATCTTTTAGATGTAGGTAGTTGGCCTTGAACAACATGGGTTTCAATTGCATGAGTTCACTTACACACAGATTTTTTTCAGTAAATTCAGTACAGCACCATGAATGTACTTTCTCTTCCTTCTGATGTTCTTAATAAAATTTTCTTTGCTGTAGCTTATTTTATTGTCAGGATATAGTATAGAGGAGTCCCTGGACGGCTCAGCGGGTGTCCTACTCTTGATTTTGGCTTGGGTCTTGATCTCATATGCTAGGCATGGAATCTACTTAAAAGAAAAAAACAAAGTATAGAATACATATAACATACAAAATACGTGTTAATTAACCACGGATGCTATTGGTAAGACTTCAGGTCAATAGCAGGCTATGAGTGGTGAAGTTTTTAGTGAGTCAGTGATACGAGGATTTTCAGCTGTGTGGGGGATTAGCACCCCCAGCCCCGATGTTGTTCGAAGGTCAACTATAATTACTGAAATGCACACACAATGATATAAGATCTGGTATTTGCTTCAAAATGACGTTGAGTACAGGCTGCGGTTACTGAGTGTATGGAAGAAGCAGGCTAATTGTCGATGCCAGGTACTGCACAGATTGGGTTATTGAACACTGCAATTTTGTCTATGTTTGTATACCAGCAAGTTCAAAAAGAAAAGCAAACAAGGGCAGACTCTGTGCTGCATTCCTGATAGGCAGCCTAAGAAGAGGGTGGAGAACTTTGAGTCTGGATTTAGCCCCGCAAAATCGAGCTTGCCTGGGTCTTGCCCCACCAGGAGCTTTACTGGGGCTTGCTAAAGATGAATCAGGGGCAGAAAGGCCATTTTGAGGGGGAAAAAAAAAAGACATGGAGAGAAATTACCAACACAGTAGCAATCAATAAAAGAAAGGCATTTTCACAAACTGAGAAAGTCCCATAGTCTTAGAACATAGGGCTGTCACAATGTTCGAAAAACTTTTTCCAAAGGAATTTAGGCAAGGTAATTAGAGGTTGGTGCAGAAATACAAGGATAAAAAAAGGTGTGAAAATGGGATAATGGGTCATGAGTAGGAAACTGACTCTGAACATGCCTGGACTCAGGTCTTTGGCTCCTCACTGCTCCCGACCTGTGGACTGGGACAGGATTCAGGGCACAGGTCAGGGCTGCCCACCTTTCTGCTTGGCTAGCTTGGCTGGCAAGGCCTGTTCTTCATGAAACAGACTTGAGATCTGAGATTGCCCAAGGGTCTCAGCAAAATGCTACCACACTGCCAGAGGTGAAGGTCATGGGGAGAGTGAGTGGGAGTGGGAAGGTGGCCGGGGGGTGGGCGGGGGGTGGGAAGAGTGCACCTTAGCCAAGTGGTCAGAGCTGGGAGAGTCAGTGTGTGCGGGGTGAGGAGGGCCAGGCAGGCCCCTCTTGCCCTTTTCTTGCTGCCTCTGGCCCTTACCGCTGAAGCCACTTCTCTGGTCCTTAGACTTCCCAGAGCTCAGGGAAGGACGGGGTAAGACTGCCAGGGCAGGGAGCTGGGAGAGGACCACTTCTCATCAGCTCATCCAGGCAGGCTGGCGACAGCTCCGGAAGAGGGCTAATGACAACACCGTCCTGGGGCTCCAGGGGCTGGTGTCAGGCACTTAAGGCCCAGAGTTGCATCCCATGTTGCTTCTTATTGGCTGCCGCCCTCACGCAGATCATTTATTGGCTTCGTCTATGAAATGAGAGGAGGGAATATCTCTGGCAAGGTTTTATTTCTGTGTGTCTGAAAATTAAATTAGGTGCTGCGTATAAGATGTGCAGCAACTCGTGGTTACTGTCATGACTAGAGACGCTTGCTTAAAGGAAGTTTAGAGACTCTATATATTTCTACTTTTCCTGGAACCTTCTCTGCGTTGCTGCGACCCTTGGGATGATTGCTGTTTCTGGGCAGGGATGTGGGAGGCAGGAAGAGCAGGGGGCAGTGAGGTGTAGGGGAGAGAACAGCGGCTCCAGACAGAGAAGGATAAACCCCCGTTCCTCCTCTCACCCATCTCCAGCTCTTGGATGAAATTTCTGGAACTTCCTCTTGTTCGGAAATAGTTCTTATTTTCCTCTGTACTTTCTTAACAAATAACAACAAAAAAGTTTTTTCTGTAATCAAGCCCTTCATCTCTATCGATGTTTTTTTTTAAAATTTTTAAATTTTTATTTTTTTAAAGATTTTATTTATTTGACAGATGGAGATCACAAGTAGGCAGAGAGGCAGGCAGAGAGAGAGGAGGAAGCAGGCTCCCCATTGAGCAGAGAGCCCGATGTGGGGCTCGATCCCAGGACTCTGAGATCACGACCCGAAGGCAGAGGCTTAACCCACTGAGCCACCCAGGCGCCCCTATCGATGTTTTAAAGAAAGACACGACTACCGTCTTGGGAGCATGGAGGTAAAGTTTGAGAAGATAATAGAGGTACAAGCTCTTGGAAAACACTTGGGCTATCGCAAATTTCTTTCAAAGAAAGCAAGTTGAGGGAAGCAAATAAATTAAAAGGGCTTTGTTCCCTGTCCTGAAGTATCAGTATCAATCATAGCAAATCAAGGTTTTTGAAGATGGTAGGTAAATGTTACATGAAACCAGAGAGAACAATCTTCACGGAGAAAAGTTGTCACTCTGTCTGTTTCCACCTTCAGGGAGAGGATGTTGGCTCTTCTGCCGTTGAAAGGGCTAATTAATACCCACCTTGTGCTTCTTTCTGGTGATCACTTCCAGGTTAGAAATTTGCCCTCTGTGGCTTTACTCACCGAGGTCCCACCAATGGGAGCTGGAGCCCCATGAGAAGAGCTGCGGGCAGTAGCTGGAGGACGGAGCTGGGGGCCAGAGGCCCCTCTCTGATCCCCTGCCACAGCTTTACCAGAAAGCTCATGGGCTCCAGGGGGATCTAGAGGTGAAGCCTCAAAAGAAAGTTACTCTGATACAACCATTGTATCCATTCAGCAGAAGGAAGGAAGAAAGGCCACCACTGGGGACCGGAGCCCTCAGTGTCTTGGGGGAGTTGAAGACTCGCCGAGAGCCTTCTCTAGGGATTCGGGGCCCGTGGCGTACACTCAGTCCCAGACAGGTGATCTGATTGGCCCTCTGTCCTTTGTGGGGTGACAGCAGTGTCCCCACAAAGGAGTTGTGGGTAGCCTTGCCTATGGGCAGACTGGGTCAGAACCCGAAGCGCAGCTCCGAGTGGCTAGATGACAAATTCAGGCTTGAAACAAGCGGCCGGGGCCGAGCACAGGCAAGCTAGCACACAGCAGGGTCCAAGGGACCCCAGCTCTCGGAAACGGGCCACCCTCTCCCTGATCCCGTACCTCATTGCCCCACATTCTCTCCTCTGCCACCTTCTTCTAGAGTTAGCTCCCCACCAGCTGTGTACTGGAAAGCTCTTGCTGAGTAATTTCAGCCAAGTTATTCCTGACCGAGAGTACAGAATTTGTCCTCAGAGGTACGTGAATTAAAAAACAGTTTTCATTTGTATGTGTGTATGTGTGTGTGTGTGTGCAACTCTATAACGTAATGTGACATTTTCTCAAAGCAAATCACTCCTCCAGCTGTTTTTATAGCGTCTTAGGTTTTTCCAGCTCTTGCTCATTTGCATAAACAAAGTTCAGTTAATCAAGCAGAGCACGGGCTATGTGCCAGGCATGAGTGCCAGGCACGGGGCAGCAAGCAGCAGAGATGGCCCTGCCCCTGCGGAGGGCGTGTTCAGGGGCGAGAGGGACAAGGCACAAGTCAGTGCCAGTGCAAAGGACTGCCAGAACCTGTGGGAAGTGCCACAGAAGACCGCTGGGCCTTGTGGTGAGAATGATGAGGGCATGCCCGGGCATGAAGCTCCAAGCCCCCTGCTCCAAGGAGAAGCTGTTCCACCCACGGTCTTCTCTGTAGCCACCTATTGTTTTACGACTCACATGTTTGTCATTCAATTTCCTATATGTTCACCTGGTAATTGCTCATTTCATGTGAATTGGCTCATCATGTCTTTTTCCCAATTAGGGGATGTTTCCTTTAATTAGGAGATTTGATAGGTGGCAAAGAAGGAGAAAAGGACAGGGGGGAGCCTAACATTTGTTAAGCACCTGCTATGTATGGGGTGCTGAAAGTGCTTTTCTTTCTTTCTTTCCTTCCTTCTTTCCCTTCTTCCTTCCTTCCTTCTTCTCTCTTCCTTCCCCTTCCTTCCTTCCTTCCTTCCTTCCTTCCTTCCTTCCTTCCTTCCTCTTTCTTTCTTCCTTCCTCTTTCTTTCCTTCTTTCTTTCTCCCTTCCTTCTTTCCTCCCTTTCTCTCTTTTCTTCCCCTTCCTTCCTTCCTCCTTCCTTCCTTCCCTCCCTCCTTGCCTTGCCTTGCCCTTCTTTTGCAAGATCCTTGACAGGAAGCATCATGAAATCCGCTTATTGGTGTGGAAAGGAAGACCCCAAGAGTCCAAGCATTTGGTAAGTATCAGAGCAGGCTTTGGACTCAATGGATCTAACATTAAATCTCAGGCTCTTTCTACTCCAGAAGTATATTTTGCTGAAGACCAGTCTTGCAAAGTGCTGCATGAGGAAGTGTTCCGCGAACAAGTACATTTGGGTAATGCTGAATTCTGCCTACATTTCCCCATTGCCCTAGAATAATAATGCACTTTATGCTATTAAGAGCTCTGAGAAGTCCTGCAGTAAAGATAAAACACCTCTTTAATTTTAGCTCGTCCACTTTTTCTCTTTGATACATTCTGGTGGACTTACACAATGGAGTAGTTTATAGCTGCGTGGTCCAGGGCAGAGCCACGAGACCCTGTGGCTCTTGAGCCCTTGAGCGAGTGCTAGCCTGAACTCTGAGGATGGCATACACACCAAGTTACGAAGATTTAGTGCAAGAGGAGAATGTAAACTATCTTATTAACAATTTTTATATTGGTCCAATGTGGAAGTGATCCTATGTTGGCTATATTGGGTTAAATAAAGTGTCAGGAAACTGAATATTATTGATTTCTTCTTTTCTTATGTAGATACTAAAAATGTTAATTATATCATGGCATTAAAATGAGCTTTAACTACATTAACAAGGATAAATTGCAAAACATAATTTTACATAGAAGATCAAGTCATAAAATGATAAATGAAATATGAGATTATTTATTTAATGTTTAGAACCATGCAGTATAATAGTATCAATGAGTGTATACATGTGAAATATACATTTACAGGATCAAAACCATGCATAGGATCAATACCAGAATTCATCATTTTTATAGACTGACCACTGGGCCCTTTTTACCTCTTATCCCTTTTAACACATCACAGAGCTCATGTTCTTCAAGAACACAGCTGGGGAAATGCATACTCAAAGACTTCATCTCTGTCAGTGGAATTTAAGAGATAGCCCAATGGGCCAGAGAAAGAGATATTTTTAAAATGGGTGATCTCTCTGGCTCAACACTTCTATTTTATGTGTAAAACCAGGAGGAGATGAAAGTGAAGAGAATTTTCCTGCATACACATGAGGAAAGACCCAGCGAGCCTGGCAAGTTTCTCAGCTTCCCCTTCAGAGGGAGAACTGACCCCAAGGTAGGGTCATGGCACTCTTTATGGTGGGGGTGGGGGGTGCCCCCCAGGAAACCCCCCACCCCCAGAACAGTGAGGTTGGGTTGTGTCACCAAGCTACTTGGGCTAAAGTCTGCTCAACCACTTGGGCACATTACTTACCCCTTTGGCCTTAATTTTCTCATCCGTAAAATGGGGATGATAATAGTCACAGCTGAATGGGCTAGGGCGAGGATTAAATGAAGTGATTATCAGCGCCATGCTTAGACTAGTCCGCACTATGTTAAGTGCTTGTTCAAGAAAATAAACTAAAATAGAATTCTGCCCTCTTGATGCTTAGACTTTTGTCCTAAGGAGCCGCTCAGACCAGCACCTGAGCCTCCACTGCCACCATCCCGATCCTGTCCTTAGATGCCCATGGAATTCCCGTAGGTATCTGTGGCCCCTATGGGGAATGTACAGGACAGACTTGGCCTTCGTGCCAACAGAAAGAGGGTTTTCAGTCCCCACCATGGTGTCGTCTTACGCTTTGCCTGAGCTGGCTGCTGGAACTGGGTCAGCTCTGTGAATGCCTTTCAGTCTTCTGTGCGGGACGTGTGAAAGTTGGAGCCACGCTCCTGGGAACGAGGCATCTCGCACTTTCCCTTTGCTCTTCGCAAGCATTCCCGACAGCTCTCTTCTATCTGTTGGGCGGGTTATCGCAGAAATAAGGACGTGGTCATCACACAAGCGAAACAGCCAGAGATAATTTGAGAGTGGCCTCAGGGCTCTGTTTTCTCCCCCAGGTTATCTAGAGTTACTGATCAAGACATGTAACTTGGAGCCACTGAGAAAATCTTAGCATTTTTCTTCTTTTTCCTCCACAAAACAAGAGGACTGTGGGTGGGAGTCGCTGCCTGTTCCTCTCAAGTGGGCGTGCCCTTTTACTCATGAGTTAACTATAGTCAGATCTTATTAGTTTTTATTTAAATAATATGAAATGTGGTAATTCATACAGGACTCGATCAATGTCTGAGACTTGACGAACAGTATTACGTTGGTGAAAACCACAGAAAGGGGGCTCCTGGGTGGCTCAGTCCATTAAGCGTCTGCCTTTGGTTCAGGTCATGATCCTGGGGTCTTCAGATCGAGCCCTGAATTGGGCTCCCTGTCCAGCGAGGAGTCTGGTTCTCTCTTTCCCTCTGCCTGCTGTTCCCCCTTCTTGTGCTCTCTCTTGCTCTTTCTATGTCAAATAAGTAAAAATCTTTAACAAACAAGTAAAAAAAAAACCTTTAAAAAAGAAAACCATGGAAAGGTGAAGAGTCCTAAATTCAGGATCCAAAGTGGGTGGGTTCAACTCTTAGTTAGACCAAGAAGTTACCCATGAGGCCACTGGTTTTCCTAATTTAGGCATTCTCATCTGTAAAGTGGAAATCATAGAAGTGTATACCTTGCACAGATGTAAGGATGCAACAAGACAATGAAAGTGAACAACCTTTGTAAACTGTAAAATTATGCAAATAAAAATAACATCGTTTATAGGCAGTGTATCACAGGAGTGTAAACAGAAAAATAAAATATTCAACATAATATTGCAAAGCTCCATGGGCATTCTATCTTCTTGCTATTACCAACCCTTCTTTTTAATCTACCATGATCAGCTTCCTGATGAACTCTCTTTGGAATCACTTCTTTACCAGTACAAAATTGTCCTTTTAACACAGTCACATCTTTCATAAAAAGTCTCCTATGCTGAAATGTGTCCTTTCTGACCATTAGGACAATTAGGGAAGTCGGTACATGCTTCCATTTACAAATGGAGAGATCAGGATGGGTTATATAGTTTATAGACGGAAATGCAAAATGAAGACATAGGTTCCTATGTCTTCATAGGGACAACATGAAGAGTTCCAAGTGGTGAACACAGAGCATCAAACCAAGAACAGGGCCCTTCTGAGCACAGGGCCCTGGGTGATGGCAGTGATACAGGAAGGTCAGGGGCCGAGAGCAGGGAGGCTGGAGGGCCACCCCTGCTTTGATTGTGTCTCAGCAGCTAGTAGGAATTTGCCTGCTTCTAATGCCTAGCTCAGATTCCTATGATATTAAAGAAATGAGAAATAGTTCTATTGATATGACAAACATGTATTAGGTGTCTCTGTACACAATACTAAAACCAGGTCCTGAAGGAGTGGGAGAAGAAAGGCAAGCAGTCAGAAAGAGGAAAGTGCAATAACAAGATAAAAAATAGGTCTTTGGCAATCCTTCCAGGGGAGCAATGAATTCTAATGTGGAGAACAGGGAAGGGAGGCTCCTGGGAAAGGCGGGACTTTGAGTTCACCCCGGCATCTGGTAAGACTTGAACAAAGTCCTAAGCATCTCCACTCAGACCCTTGGGAATTACTGCTTATTTGGATCCTTGCAACCCTGGGTGGGCCCCCAGGAACACTGCCAGGAATCCCTCCTGTGGAAGATGGCACAACAGGGCCGGCCAGCACCAAGAGTGACAACTTCTGGAGAGAACAATTTGTTTCTTATGGCTTTATTAAGTGTTTATATGGAAAAGAAGTTAGTTGGTGAAATCCCAATCAATCACTCACCGTGACTACAAAAATTTAATTATTTCTAAAAACTATGTATTCTCAGTGAAGTGTGCAGAGATAAAAGAGTAGCCAACTGGCTTCAAAGAGGGGTCCTGCAAAATGCAAGGGCTGAGACCTCCCTCTTCAGATTGCTATGAAAGGAAAGCTTGGCTTGGCTGAATCTTTAGACACACGGGAGCAATCTCCACCCTTGGAAGAGAACTCTGGGGGCACCGACGTGTCTTCATTTTTTTTTTTTTTAAGATTTTATTCATTTATTTGTCAGAAAGAGAGAGGACAAGCAGCGGGAGCTGGCAAGCAGACTCTCCACTGAGCAAGGAGCCAGATGCAGAACTGGATCCCAGGACCCTGGCATCATGACCTGAGCTGAAGGCAGACACTTAACCGACTGAGCCACCTAGGCATCCCATCTCTTTGCTTTCTTATGCTGTTGGTATTTTTCACTTCCAGTAGACTTGTTCTTTACCTTCCCTGCCCCATTCTTACCTTTTCCCCTTTCTTTTCCATGAGTATTTGGGTCTACTTAGCCACACATTATCTAAATCCTACTTAAGATAATCAGGAAAAGGGCTTTAGGAGTTAGAGTGGAAAAGTCCTTGAAACTTTCAACGCTGCATGAAAACAAAAGGGAAGAGGGATTTCTAAGGATTGAATGTTGAGTAATATTTGCAAACAAATCATATAAATATATCAATCACTGGAAGCACATCTGTGGTAGCTAAGAAGATATTCGTCCCTTAAGACACAAAGGAGGAGGGACGCCTGGGTGGCTCAGTGGGTTAAAGCCGCTGCCTTCGGCTCAGGTCATGATCCCAGAGTCCTGGGATCGAGCCCCGCGTTGGGCTCTCTGCTTGGTGGGGAGCCTGCTTCCCTTCCTCTCTCTCTCTGCCTGCCTCTCTGCCTACTTGTGATCTCTGTCAATAAATAAATAAAATCTTTAAAAAAAAAAGATACAAAGGCGGACAGTTCCAAAAGTCTTAAAATTGTACACTTTTCACATAAGGTTGACATCTGGGAAGGTAAATTTTGGAGGGTACAGGCAGTGAGGAGTAGGGATAGCAAGTTGCAACAGCAAACAGGTTGGTCAACAGGAACTTCAGAAGTGCTTAAATGTCCCTGATGCGCCTATAGGACTAAAGACCCATGATGCCCCACCCCCAAACTTCCCAGCTAGCAGTGCGGGTTCCTTCCCACCCTCCCGCCTGGGCCCTGCAAGGCTCTGCTCAGACTTCTGCCTGTCCTGAGGTCTCCAGGTCTGTGAGGGAGGAGGAGACGCTTTGCCTCCAGGGGAGGTGCGGGAAACAATGGGAAGACAAGCCGAATTACATTTTTATAAAGAAAGCCATGTAACACTATCACAAAGCTCACCAGGCAAGGAGGAAGTTGAGCCCAGTTCTGTTCCCCATTTTTCAGCTGAAGGGCGTTCACTTGACTGGGGTCCCACAAAGAATTCCTTTTTATTTTTATTTTTAAAAGATTTTATGTGTTTATTTGAGACAGAGAGAGAGAGTGCCAGTGCAAGAGCTGGGGGAGGAGTGGAGCTGGAGGGAGAAGCAGGCTCCCCGCTGAGCAGGGAGCCTGATGTGGGGCCTGATCCCAGGACCCGGGGATCATGACTGAGCCGAAGGCACCCAGCCCCGCCCCCCCAGGACTGTTAAGTGTTTGCAGAGTGCAAGAGCAACAGAAGTTTCAAGGTGATCCCAACGGCTCTGACCCGTTCCTAGGGTCTTTTTACTGCATCTCTTCAGAGGCTGCAGGCAAAGGCCCACTTCTGAATGCCTGTTTGAACTGGCATCATTTCTCCCTTCAGCCCGTTGTGCCATCTTGAGGGTCTTCTAGCCTGGAAGCAAAAGACAACTGCCATCAACCCCCACCTGCACTGGCCCCACTGCTGCTCCATGAACATTGCCTTATTCTTTCTAAGTTCCTCCTGGTGCAACTGTCAAGGCTTTCCTCGGCTGGAGGGAATGGTGTGGGGGAGGGGAGCAGGTCCTCCAGACTGCTAACACTGTCCAGCTGCAGCTCAGAGCAATCAGCCCGGAGTCAGATCCCTTCCAAGGGTCCTCACGTGGAGGCTGCGTATTCACGGTACAGGGCTCCTGACCTCCAAATAAAATGGTATTGATACCCAGCATGTCTTTTGACCAGGGCCACCCGCTAGGGGCAGAATTCATATAGTAAATAGGCATGAGGCCAAAAAAGGCAAGGGAGGGAGGTACTCGTTTCATCAACACACTGACCATTTGGGCTTAGCCACGAGCTCTGACTGCGCATCAAGAGGAGTCCTATGGGGGCCAGTGCTCCCCAAGGTGGAGGTTGGGGGAGACGGGATGGATGGAGAGGACTGAGGGGCCTGTGAGGGGCACAAACACTCTGTCTCAGCTCATACCTACCTTCAGCCTGCAATTCTCCCATGTAGGCTTTCATCAGTGTGCATAAACTGTAACTCACCACACTTACCATAATTCTAGCCTCAGCCCTGACTGGGGACCTGGCTGACATTCCCAGCTTTCTGACAGCCAGAGCTAACTTTGAGTCTCTGATCTGAGAATGTCCCTGGTTTGTCATGGTTGAATCAAGCCTGTGCCCAACCCAAGTCCAAAAGTGAATTCCTTCTTCCAAGGAGAAGGGAATGGGCGGAAGGAATTCATCCCATAAAATGTTGTTTGAGACCGAGAAGAGAAGGAATGTTTCTCTAGTGGTCTTGGAGTTCAAGTATTTATATTCTATTTAGTTTATGTACATCCTATCTAGGTCAAGTCGATTGGGTATATTAACTTCTCTAGACCTCAGTATACCCAACTGTAAAATGGGGGCAGCAACTCTCCCCCAGGGTCAGTACCAGGATTAAATAAGGTAACGAACATGGAAAGACTTTGTGCTTTTCAAATATTAGGTATTATAGTCTGAACAATCTAGAACAGACCACTCTTGGGCTAGCATCGAAAGCCACTCTCTCCCTGATCCCAACCACATTCCGGCCACCCTAGTCACCCTGTCCTTACTCTCCCAGCACCTTAAGAACCTTTGACCACGTTCACTTTCATAACCCTTATGTCTTCTTGGCATGTATGTATCCCCCCCCCACCCCATGACACCATTTGTCCTCTGAGGGACAAGCTTCCTTGTTATCTTTTCGAAACACCTCACTGGTCAGATCCCTGCCCCGATGAGGCACTGCTGGTCGTTGGTGGGGTCCCAATGTCCTGCCCTCCTCCTGCCAGCCCAGCCCCTCCCTGAGTACCGGCTGATGCACATGCCTGGTGCCAGCCAGGCAGGAAGCATGTCCTCTGTCACACAGGAGGGCTCCCAGGCAGCATGGCCCCCATCTCATCTCGTGCTCCGGGAGCCTCCGGCCAGCGCTCCTCAGCACGAGCCTCTTATCCCAAGGGGAAAGGAAAACACGCATAGCTGAGCCATTTTCAAAGGTTAAGAGCAAGGCAAGGGGAATCAGAGACCCTGTCAGAACCTGAAGGAGCTCCCACAAGATGGCACCCGCTGGGTTTTCGTGGACGGTTTTCTTCCCTGAGCATGGATGTCCTGGGGGCCTGCTGTAAGGTGGCTGTCAGGCGGGACGAGGACTCCCAGGGCCGGCCCCAGAGGAGTGCAGAGTGGTGAGTGAATAAACACAGTGCACGAGAGGACCACGGCCAGGAGCGAAGGAGGAGACAGGCAGTGTGCAGAGCCTTTTGGGAGATGGGGCCTGAGGAGGACAAGCTCCCCCAGAAGGGATGTGGGGAGGTGCCCAGGGAAAGGGGGCCTCCACACAGTCCAGTCTGTTCCCTGAATCTGGATCTCTGGCTCCTGGGGGTGGGGTGGGGTGACCTCAGTTCTTGCCAAGTTTCAGAGGTCCTGCAAACATTTGATTTGTGTTTTTCTTTTTCATAAAATATTTTAAAAATATATTTCAACCAGACAGGAAAGTGCAAAGAATAATACAGTTAATGTTCATGTATTCATCAAACAGATTTTATAAATGTTGATTTAGGAAAACTTTAGACGAATAGATCCAGAGAAATAAACACACTGGTGTACGTGTACACACACAAACACACACACACACAATATGTATTTCAATTATGAAAGTATGAAAAGTAACACAAACCCAGGCAGGTGCTGTGCAAATGTGTACATACTGATCGGACTAGCTCTGTGACAACTTCACAGTAAAACTCTCTCCTCCTCTGTGCCTTTCTTTAAGCTCAGTATACATGAGCCAACAGTAAGGAAGCCTGTAGCTCCATCTGGGGCCACACATCAAGGTGCCTGAGGCACCAGACAGGAGGGACAGTGAGCCACAGGAGTCCTGGACTCCAAGTCCAAGGTCACTAGGTGGGTCCCTGTGTTTCCTTTCTGCACAACCTTGCTTCCCCTTTCTTGCCTCAGTGTCTTCCCCTGTGAAAAGGACATAAATCATGCTTACCAGGGAGTGTAGTCATGAAGGCTCAATGAGTTAGCTTATGCAGACTTAGAGCCATGCTGGCCCGTGGTAAGGGTCCATAAGTGTTGGTTGTGATCGCTACAAACTATTGTTGCTGCAGTATGTGTCTGGTGGGCACATGGTCCTGTCAAGGCATGACCGTGGTTTTTGAGGAGATTGTGAGTTTTCCATGCTTTTTGTTTTACTTCTACATTTATAAATGCCTTTTTCTGGGGGGGCGGTGCAAAGTAGAAAACCTGGAACTGGACTACGTGTTAAAAATGAAAAATTGGGGGGGCGCCTGGGTGTCTCTGTGGGTTGAGCCTCTGCCTTCGGCTCAGGTCGTGGTCTCAGGGTCCTGGAGTCAAGCCCCACGTCGGGCTTTCTGCTCAGCAGGGAGCCTGCTTCCTCCTCTCTCTCTGCCTGCTTCTCTGCCTGCTTGTGATTGCTGTCTATCAAGTAAATAGAAAAAATAAAATTAAAAAAAAAATGAAAAACTGGGTATGCCCTGGTGGCTAGGTTGAAGTGAGCATCTGACTCTTGGTTTTGGCTCGGGTCATGATCTCATGGGACTGGGCCCCTCATGGGGCTCCACATACAGCGGGGAGTCTGCTTGAAAGTTTCTCTCCCCCTACTCTCTCTCAAATAAATAAATAAATAAGAGAAAAATGGAAAAAAGTACTTTATGGTATAGGCAAAGAGATTGGCTAGGCCTATGGCAAAATGATCTCATGACAATCTCCCAAATGATGTTTCGCTCAATGCCACCCACCCTGACAGCCCTGGAGGACAGGAAGGCAGAGGAGTGGAATCTGGGTCCAGTGGGCAATGTCCTAAAACCTGTTGGCAGGCCTCATCACTTGTTGTGACAAAGATCTCATGCTCTTGGTATGCTTATGCTGTTTCTGCCAAATTAAAATGTCTTTTGAAAATAAAAAAAGAAGGAACATGAAAATATGGTTTTCATCTTATTTCAGTGTAAATTGAATGTTCCTGAAAAAAGAATAAAAATAAATGAAATGAGAAGATAAAATACACGTAATAGGGATGTTATGTGTAGAAGTTGCCTCTGTTACACATAAGAGATTGAAGTTATAAAATGTGAGAAGAAAACTTGCCTTATTTGGAGACGCTTGATGTAAAGTGTATGAAATGAGTAGGCTTTGGGAAATGCAATTCATGCCACCGTCTGGTAACAGAGCCCAGACGTGGATCCAGGAAGCTTTGCTCTGACTCGATGGCTTAGTATGAAGTGTGAGATCAGGGGCATTGTGCTGTCAGCTGGGCGAGTGGCCATGTCCTGGGTTTCTGCATTTTACTTATTTTTGCTAAATATTGACACAGGTAAGCAAGGTTTTTCTTATGTAAAACCTGACACATTCACAAAGGCCACAAAGAAAACATCCCATTCAGGGAGGTTTTTAATACAATATCAAGTAAATGAGAACATGTAGCGACGTCTGTAACCATGGTTTGGCAGTACTGGAAGAGAGTCCCAGGAGGAGGAACCACATGGCCACCTTGTGTTTTCCCAGTTCCAGGGGCATGTCATCCCCACAATCAAAGACCTGTGATGTGAGCTCGCACTTTACCATCCCCATGGGCCAGCTTGCTGCCAGGTGGTGGTGGTGGTCATTGCTCCCTCTTGCTGATGAGGCTCAGAGTGGCCCAGTCTTCAGGAAGGGAGAGGAGTATCCTTTTAGGACCTAGTCATCCCCAGCCAGGAAGCTCAGAAGAGGTCCTCCAGGAAACACAGGGGTCGGTCTAACTTTGTGAAGTTTTCATAAATAGCTTCACCAGTTTTATTCCACTTATATTTTTTGTTTTATGAAAGAATATTACACGATTTTTAAAAATACGAGTAAGTTCAAAAGAATACGTCTAGGGGGAGGAGTCAAGATGGTGGAGAAGTAGCAGGCTGAGACGACATCAGGCAGCAGGAGATCAGCTAGATAGCCTATCAAACCATTCCGAACACCTACGAATCCAACAGGAGATCGAAGAGAAGAAAAACAACAATTCTAGAAACAGGAAATCAACCACTTTCTAAAAGGTAGGACCAGCGGAGAAGTGGATCCAACGCGACAACGGGAAGATAGACCCCAGGGGGAGGGGCCGGCTCCCGGCAAGCGGCGGAAAAATGGAGCACAAAATCAGGACTTTTAAAAGTCTGCTCCAGGGAGGGACATCACGCCAGAGGCTAAACTGGGGTGAAGACCTCGCGGGGACAGCGTGGACTCAGGTCCCACAGGGTCACAGAAAGATCGGGGGTGTCTGAGTGTCGCAGAGCTCACAGATATTAGAGTAGGGAAGCCGGCTGCGGAGACAGAGCGAGGTTTCCTAGAGCCGTGGTATGTGACACGGGCTGGCGCTCTGTGCAAGGGGTCCCCACAAGATCCGGGGAGACTCCAACCAGGGAGAGCTCAGGGATCTACAGGGTTCGGAGACTCCAGGTGGGACTCTGCCAGAGACAGAGACGCTTGGTCACAGGCTGGGTGAGCTCGGAGTGCTCCCAGAAACCAGTGAGATGGGACTAATTACGCACGATTTTCCCCAGGCGCGGTCTCCGAGCGCAAATGGAGGCTGGGGAGAAGGGAGTGATTAAACGCTTTTCTCTGAAGGCGCACTGAAGACTGGGGCCCCTAGCTCTCGGCTCCTCCGAACCAGAGATTGGGAGGCCGCCATTTTCATTCCCGTCCTCCGGAACTCTACGGAAAGCGATCAGGGAACAAAAGCTCCCGAAAGCGAACCTGAGAGAATTACTTAGCCCGGCCCCTGGCAAGGGCGGTGCAATTCCACCTGGGGCAGAGACACTTGAGAATCACTACAACAGGCCCCTCCCCCAGAAGATCAACAAGAAATCCAGCCAAGACCAAGTTCACTTAACAAGGAGAACAGCGGATTCTTATCTGGACAAAATGACAAGGTGGAAAAACTCACCACAAAAAAAAGAACAGGAAGCAGGACTGAAGACCTAATCAATACAGACATTGGTAATATGTCAGATCTGGAATTCAGGACGACGATTCTCAAGGTTCTAGCCGGGCTCGAAAAAGGCATGGAAGATATTAGAGAAACCCTGTCAGGAGAAATAAAAGCCCTTTCTGGAGAATTAAAAGAACTAAAATCTAATCAAGTTGAAATCAAAAAAGCTATTCATGAGGTGCAATCAAAAATGGAGGCTCTTACTGCTAGGTTAAATGAGGCAGAAGAAAGTATCAGTGATATAGAAGACCAAATGACAGAGAATAAAGAAGCTGAGCAAAAGAGAGACAAACAACTACTGGACCACGAGGGGAGAATTTGAGAGATAAGTGATGCCATAAGACGAAACAACATTAGAATAATTGGGATTCCAGAAGAAGATGAAAGAGAAATAGGAGCAGAAGGTATACTGGAGAGGATTATTGTAGAGAATTTCCCTAATATAGCAAGGGGAACAAGCATCAAAATCCAGGAGGTGCAGAGAACACCCCTCAAAATCAATAGGAATTGGTCCACATCCTGCCATCTAATAGTAAAATTTACAAGTTTTAGTGACAAAGAGAAAATCCTGAAAGCAGTACGGGACAAGTCTGTAACATACAATGGTAAAAATATTAGATTGGCAGCAGACTTATCCACAGAGACCTGGCAGGCCAGAAAGAACTGGCATGATATATTCAGAGCACTAAACGAGAAAAACATGCAGCCAAGAATACTTTATCCAGCTAGGTTATCATTGAAAATAGAAGGAGAGATAAAAAGCTTCCAGGACAAACAAAAAATGAAAGAATTTGTAAACACCAAACGAGCTCTACAGGAAATATTGAAAGGGGTCCTCTAAGCAAAGAGAGACCCTAAAAGTATTAGATCAGAAAGGAACAGAGACAATATACAGTAACAATCACCTTACAGGCAATACAATGGCACTAAATTCATATCTCTCAATAGTTACCCTGAACGTAAATGGGCTAAATGCCCCAATCAAAAGACACAGGGTTTCAGAATGGATAAAAAAACAAAACCCATCAATATGCTGCCTACAAGAAACTCATTTTAGACCTGAAGACACCTCCAGATTGAAAGTGAGGGGGTGGAAAACAATTTACCATGCTAATGGACATCAGAAGAAAGCTGGGGTGGCAATCCTTATATCAGATCAATTAGATTTTAAGCCAAAGACTATAATAAGAGATGAGGAAGGACACT